>JAQZBX010061098.1:0-17154 GCA_029593785.1 Cabassous unicinctus
CGGCAATGCGCCTTGTCCACCTCCCGGCACCCGGCACCCCAGCATTTTCTAGGGCCTGGAGCAATTGGCCCCATGGCTTCTCCATGCTGCTTTGGGGGTATTTCTAAAGAAGAAGCACCCCAAATTGCTGGAGCTAAAGATGTAGACCGCCACTTTGGATTGAGTAATTTTCTGCTGACAACCAAGCAGGAAACCTACGAGTTTCCCTAGAGTTTGTGAAACTAGGAAAGACGGGGTAGATTATGTCCCCCCAGATATTCTGAAGCATGCAGTGATCCCCTCCCTGAACAGCAAACCACTTCTGATGAGTGCCATGATGATAGCTAGCAGGTTTGCAGGCACAGTTCCATCTAGGATGCTCATATTGGCTTGAGTGTAGAGTCCTGTATTAGGGTTTTCCTGAGAAACAGAACCAACAAGAAACATACACACACACACACACACACACACACATATAGAGATTTATCATAGGAATTGGCCCTTATGACCATGGCATCGACAAGTCTGAATTCCATAGGGTATGCCATTAGCTGGAACCTCTGATAAAGGTGGTTCTGAAATCTGGCACATCTGAACCCTGTAGGGCAGGTTGCAAGCTGGGAACTCTAATGAAGGTGAAGTTGAATTCCCCAGGAGAAACCGGCTGGCTGAAGTGGAGGTGGTAATTCTTCTTTCTGGCTGCTAAAATCCTCAGTTCTGGCTTTTAAGACCTTTAACTAATTGGATGGGGAGATCTCCTCTTTGCTGAGAGCAACATCCTTTGTTGACTGTAGATGCAATCCTCTGTAGATGCGATCAACTCACTATAGATGCAAATCCATCTATGAAATATCCTCAGAGACAGGCCAGGGCTTGCTTCTCCAAATAACTGGACACCATAGCCTAGCCAAGTTCATACATGAAATTGACCATCACAAGTCCATTGTAAGGAAGGATGAGAGATGGTGCTAGGGAAGAAAGGGCTAGCTCATGAAGGGCTGTGCAAACCAGCAAGGAGTTTATATTTTATCATCAGAGTTTTCATTAGGATCATGCAAGAAAATGTTTACAAAAGTGCTTCATAAACTGTGAAGTACAACACAGATGTGAGCTGTTATTATTATTATTATTGTTATATATTTTAGAATTTTTCAGCCTACGCCTTCCAATTTCCTTCTGATTTTTGGACACTGCAGAGCAGGTTGTCACTCTACAGAAAGTGTGAAGAAAGCAAAAGATCAGGGTGATTAAGAGAGAAAAAACAGCTGCCTTTAGCATGCTCCTTGAAGGAATTATGGTCTACTAATTAATTTCTGATTTTCTGAGGGAATCCAGGAACTTCCTCCAGCATTTTTATTGGACTTCTTAAACCTCACTCTTGTACCCAAGGCCAGTGGGCTTATATATGAAATAGAAATGCACAATTAAATGAAATGCATCTGTCGTCCTTGCTAAATGAGAAAGCCTGAGCACCACCCTGTGTGGACTGCCAGGTTTAAAATATAGAACAGGGTTTACATTCCAAAGGGCAGCAAAAAGGCTTAGGTTCTATTAGACTAAGAATTAAGGAGATGTTGGCCCTCCAAGAAATGCCTTTCTAAGATATAAATAAGAGTCCCTTTTCTTGACCCGTATAATATTTTTCTGGGGGCAATTTTGTTTGCTTTTAAAGTGATCACTCCCGGGAGTCTTAGAAATCTCTTGGTTGTTTTCTCACCTGCTTACAGTCCACCAAGCCCCCACCAGCCTCTCATGTCTTCACTATGACCTGACATCAAGGAGAGAGGACACCTAGACAACAGGGCCGGCAGCACAGTCGGAAAGAAGCAACAAAATTATGAACCTAGGTAGGTCTGAGGTGGTGAAAAGCACCCATGCAGTCCTGGCCCTGGCTGGACCTGGCCTCGGGCGATGCCTGCCTGAGTCACGGACTCTGCTCTCTACGAGCTGACAAAAGCCACTTGCTCCTCACGCCAGCGGCTGCTCCAAGACCTAGACTGCAGGGAGACATCTTCAGGGAGCCTCACACAGAGGACAGCAGGGGGCGAGGGCTACAGCAGTGTGGTCGGCTTCTTGATCATCCCATAATGGAAAGCAATGCATGACCCTAATTTTAAAAAGCTGGTCCTGGGAGCGGATGTGGCTCAAGTGGTTGAGCGCCTGCTTCCCACATGGGGGTCCCAGGTCCAGTTCCATGTGCCTCCTAAAAACAAAAAACAAAACCAAACAACAAGCAAAACAAATGGAAAAACAAAACAAAACAACTCAAGGGAGCCTATATGGCTCAGTGGTTGAGCGCTGGCTTCCCATATACGAGGTGCCTGGGTTCAATCCCTGGCCCCTGGTACCCCACCCCCCAAAAAAAAGCTGGGCCCAGTAGAACACGGTCCAAATCAAAACTCCCTGGGGGTCTGACTCAAGGGTTTAAGTGAGAAGACTCAGAGCGCTGTTTCTGAATCTTTTGGGGGTTACAGACTCCTCTGTGACAAGAAGCACAGCAAATACCAACTGATCACCGGCTGCAGCCAGGGGTTGTTTGAAACTCTTTGCCCCGAAGCCTGAGCGGGTCCTTTTACTCCGCACGGCAGCCCCAGGGTTAGGTTTTGTTATGGAACCCTGTTACAGACTAGGAAATTGAGGTCCCGAAAGAGAAGTAACCTGCTGAAGATTGCACAGTCGGCCAGTGGTGGAAGCAGGTGTAGCTCTGGCAGACCTGATTCAGCCGGCCCTCATGCTGCCCGCAGGATGGCCTATGACACAGCCTGATGGAGGCCATTAGACTGTTGCTCCTGGAAAGCGTGCACCTGCACATCAATGCGAAAGCCTGTGTAGCATCCTTGCCAACTTTCGTGTGTCCCCTGAAGTGCTTCCAGGTCGAATAAGGGTGCCTGACTGTAAAGCATGGATGATCAGACTCCACTGTGGACATTCTCAGGGATATTCCTCTCAGCAAAATTATGTGAGGCTGGAGAGTGGAGAGCCTCTCGGGTTGTGGGCAGGGTCAGGGCTGAGGGCGGCCACTGCGTGGTTGCTCGCACTTGCTACAAGTTCCAAGGAGCCAGCAGGGAAATACCTGCAGCAAACTGCAGCATCTACCCCAACTTGTGGATGCATGAGTGACTGATGCCCCAAAGTTTTATACCTTCATAATCATGCTGGAAATACTGTTCTGGTATTGCAAGGTGGTCGTATGAAAATCTCAATAAAGCAGCCTTAGTATATCAATCTTTAAATGCTGTCATTTCCTGGCAACCCCTCTGAATGAACTATCTGTGAATTGTACCCCCAGGTATCTGATTGACTTGACCTGTTGCACAGAATTATTTCATATTGACAATTCAAGATTGGGGGCATCTGGCAATGGTGATGGTTTTTGATTTCAGAATGGTTGTCCTAAATCTCTCCTTTCTGCTTTCTCAATGGCAATGACAATAAAGCCATGCATGAAGGGGAAACTAACTTTTTTCTTATCAATGACATGGACGTAAACCAAAAGTGGTGTGACATCATTGGGCTCTCACCTGAAGTGAGGGGATGGGAAACACCTCATGGGAAACTAATGGGTTGGGAAGCCGACCATGCTCCTGAGGCTGCCCCTTGCTGTAGTTTATGAAGCAGATTCTGAATACGCATTAAGAACAAGGACATGATATTGAGCTCCTAGATCTTTCCAAAAATAAGAATGCTAGTAATATCTAATTGTGGGACAGGCACCCTGCTAAAACCTTGGCATGGCTAATTTAATTTATTCTGCACATCCTATGAAGTGGGCACTTTTATTACTGCCCATTTTACAGATAAAGTTATGGAAGCAGTTTCTTTCCACAAAGGGTGCGAGCACTTTATGTGAGTCAGGTCTCTTTACAAGGTGGTGGAGGGCCTCATCCGTGTGGAAAAGCTGGGCTGTGGTTGAAGTCAGACTGCCAGGAGGAGAGATCATAGGGTTTAGAAGTGGCAGCTGAGAGAATTGTGGCCTGGGAACCTGGGGCTGCCTCAGCGGTCTCTGTAGTGGGTGCTGTGGTGTGGCACCCACAGCTGCCTCCAGGCCGGAGACCCCCCCACTGGGAGTGCAGGCTGCGGGCAGCCCCCAGCGAGTCTTCCACAGGCACTGCCTGTTCTGGGCTGAGCCCTCGCCAAAGGACAGCCCACATTCTTGACAGGACACCCCAGCTCCGGAGCTTCCCATGGGATCAGCTGTGGCCACTTGGAAGCAGAACCTCGGTTCAGTTTCTTCCCCTGCCCCCTCCAGTCCCCTTACTCCCTGGTGGGCTTTCCTCCCATGGGCATGCCCCGGTAGCATTGTTCAGGCTTTGATCTCAGAATCCATTTCTCAGGGAACCTCACTTGTTATATCTTTGTTTACATTTATTTCTTTTTTCCATTTTAAATCAAGAAAGGTTGCTTTCCCATTTCACCCACGATGTCTATTAAATCATCTTTTGTACATAGCTCTATTTTGTTGCATCCACTGCTTTGGGGAAGAAATTCATCTTAAATTGCATCTTGATAAAACTACCGGAAGAATACTATGCTTTTATTTGGTGGGTTTGTGCACACACACACACACACACTGACAAAGACACTAATGCAGATTCATACATATATGTGTGTTTACAGTAAATTAATATCATTACACATAGCTTCATACATATTTAGACATAAATATTGACGAAAGTATACATATACAAGTAAAAATATTTTATATACATAAAATCACACATGTAGCTCCATGGACATGTAGGCTTAAGGATTGACAAGATATAGACATATAGTCAAAAATAGAGCCGTAGACAGCAATATGTTTTTCTTGTTGCTCTGTTATACCACCACCTGGGGCTTGTTTTCATCTAGCACTGCTTCCTTTTTTCTTCCTGCGGTACTTTACCTTTATTAGGAGGACAGGTAGCATGAAACTCTTCAAATATGACTTAAATCAGCTGCTGGGATCCTTCAGGGAGGATTGTCATTATCTGCTGCAGATATGCTCCAAATTCCTGTAGGCAGTGAGTAACCTTACTCTCTGAGCCCCTTGCCGCTTAGTTTGCTCTCTGCAGAGGTGGCTGGGATGGGGAGCCAGGGCAGAGGTGCTTGGGGACATTTTGAATTTCTTCTCTTTGCAGGCATCTGTGCAATCCAGAGGAGCCACCCATTCAGACGCTTTGCATTTGGTTAACATGACACCCATCAACCAGATAGTTTGAAACCTATGCATATGTGTGGGACTTTTCTCTTTTTTCATTTGGGTAAGCTTTTTATTTTTTCATTGGTTTAAACCTCTGTGGTTGCATGTGGGCAGTAGGAACATGGGCTTGTGCCAGCTTGCATCTTGCTTGGACTTGCTTTTCCACTGGCAGTGCTGGGGAGATGCAGATTTGGACATGCTCCCTTGCCAGGGTCCCCTAGCACCGAGGATGCACGGGTGAGCCTGCAGCATGGAGGAATGCATGCCCCTTGAGAGTCTGGCCCCGAGCCCTTCAGCCCTTTCACCCCTCTCGTCAACGGACCCAGGCATCATATATTGAATGAAACCTCGATTTGAGCTCAGGACCAGGGCCCTGGAAGAGAGCCATATAAGACAAACATTTTCAGTTAAAACCTCTGATCACGTGACCAGTGGAAGTCCCAAGATGTTCAGCCCAGAGATGCCTGTGGGCTGATGGAGGGCTGTGCGAACACGTCATGCACACACGAGTGTGCGCTTGGGGGAAAGAAGCGTGAGGACACAGTGTGGAGCGGGAAAGATTTGTTGCAAAGAATGCTCTTTGTTGTTGAGTTTATTACTTTGTTACACGACAATATCCTCAGATGAAAGAGGGATGCATGGCTAGGTACACATTAAAAGTGATGGATAAATAAGTCCAAAATAAAAAAAAGACATGAATGATAAAATGTGAATGATTTTTTTTTTACATTTAATTGGCTGTACTTTTGCATGTGGCATGAAACTGAAGACTCCAATTGTAATTTTTTATCTTTTCAGATCCTGCCCTAATTACTAAATCTCCATTGATCTTGGTAGCGACCTTCTATTTTTGCCTTCATCAGCCTTCCTAAATATATCATTTTGCATTCTCATGAATCACACTGTGAAAAAAATTCTCAAAAAAATTGCAACATCTGGATTTTTTTAATTCATTTTTCATATTCTATTACTTTTCTCTATCTCTCTTCTAGAAATAATGAATTTTTGCTAGCCTAGTTGAATCCTCTTAGGTTTGAACCAACTGTCTTTACTTTTTTGAATGCATTTAATTTGCACTGCTACTTTTTCTTTTTGCCATCTCTTTGAAGATTGCAATCAGCTCCTTTTGGGCCTTCACTGTATATTTTCAAGTTATTGATTCACTTGCTATGTGGTATATAAATGAAGCTTACAAATGCAATTTCTTTGGTTCCTATGGTTTTTTTTTTCCCTCTAGTTCTCTGATGTCCCAGCAGTTCTAACTCCGCGCTCACAATATCTTGGCCCATTAGCAGTGAGGATTTATTTGGGCACAGTGAACTATATTTCCTTGCTCTAATGAAGCACACAAAATTTAGCTGCCATCTCCTTAGCAGGCTCCCTTTTCTGAGGAGGGCAGAGCAAATGTTCCATAAGAGCAGAGAGCTGTGCCCTGAGGACTTCACGAAAGCTGAGGCACGGCCACACCAGGCGGCCATGCCAGGACGGAGCCATCTGTTGGGTTAGCATCCGTTGGGTCAGCTGCTCCGGTCCGCGCAGCTCTCTGGCCTTTTGGAATGTGCATTTTTCCTCTTCCGTTTTGTTTAATGCATTAGTGACCTGGGTGACAAGCTGTGCTTTCAAACCCCATTTTGCATTTTCTGAAATGAAAGAGTCACAGATGTTGAAGGGTTCACAGCTTGGACGAAGGTTACAAAAAAATCTCTCCTAGAAATAGAGACAGGCCTGGAGCCACGCTGGTGGGATTTAAAACGGCAATGCTGAGGTGTGATGGCAGGTAGGCTGTTTGGGGCGTGGCCTGGGCTACCAGGGCTGTGACAAGGGGTGGGGAGTGGGAGTGAGGTCAGAGGGGAGGTCAGGAAGTCAGAATCCCACCTAATGTGAAGTTTTGAAAATTGCCGCATATGGGCATTGGCTTTATTCTCCAAGCAAACAGGGATCCCCTGAAGGTGATGTGACCAGATTTGTGTTTAGAGAGATGCGGAAGTTGTTCGGCCCGACACATGTGAAGCAACTTCCTGGCCTTTTGCTTCTACACACAGAAATTTTGAAAAAGTGTAAATGTAACTGCTTAGCCAACTTTGAAATCAAGAACTGGAATCCTCAGCTGTCAGAAATGAAGAGTGAACTCAAGGCCAGTGCAGTGAGCAGGAAAAGAAGTGTAAATGGACTGTGTAAGAAAGAAATAACCATCTAGCCTGTATTAGTCAGCCAAAGGGGTGCTGATGCAAAATACCGAAAATCTGTTGGTTTTTATAAAGGGCATTTATTTGGGGTAGAAGCTTACAGTTACCAGGTTCACCAAAGTCTGTTGCCACGTGTTGGAGCAAGATGGCTGCCGACGTCTGCAAGGGTTCAGGCTTCCTCTCTTGGCTCCATGGTCCCAGCTTCTTCCAATCTCAGCTGCAGGCTGGGGCAAGTCTTGTCTCTCTCCTTAGGCTTGATTCTCTCTGGTCTCAGCTGCTCTGTTCTCTCCACAAGGTCAGCTGTAAACTATTAGGCCAATGGCTCATCTCTCTTCCCGGGGTCTCTGCCATTTCTAATGGAGCCGTCTCTCTTCCTCTGTATTCTTCTCTGTGTGTTTACTTCCCAGGGCTCCAGCATTAAAACTCCAAACTCTGTTCTCTGCCATATCTTTTCTCTGTGAGTCCCCACCCACCAAGGGGACGAGGATGCAACATCCTACTGACATGGCCCAATCAAAGCCTTAATCATTATTTAATCATTTAATCAAGTAAAAGTGAAACCTCTGAATCCAATATCATCTAATATGCCCAGAGGACAAGACCAGTTTACAAACATAACCCAATATCTATTTTTGGAATTCATAAACAATACCAAACTGCTACATAGCCCTAACTGCTGGCCACTGGTGCCTTACGTCCCCCAGGGAGGGCAGGTCAGGCCACGGTCTCAGCTCTGAGCTATGTGCACCAAATCAGGAGTCACAAAGCTCTGCCTAGTCCATTAAAAAGGGGCTAAGAACACTGTGCCCTGGCTCTGAGAACTGGTGAATAAGCTAGCCAAACATCTGGGGTCATGGGGGAAAATGTCAACAAAGAGAAATTACAGCTTCAGGGTATTGCCACTGCAGATAGGAGGTCTGGTTTTGTATTCTTCATGGGGTAGGGAGGCCATAATGAGAAATTAACACAAAAACTGTTCTGGAGAAGTAGAAATTAGTAAGCCTCTGGTAGAGGCATCTGCAAACCATCACTTTGGTATTTTTCCCAACAAAGCTCTGATGGAAACAAGCCCTGCTGAAATTGAGCTCACACTCAAAAAGTACAAACTGTATGAGTAACGAGGTATCATGGACAGCATTAGCAGACCCAGGGAACAGGAGACTGTAGGTGTAAGAACTGAAAATAATAGAATGGCCAGAGATATCACCATAGATATTCAAAGAGCTAAAGGAAAGGAAAACCATAGAGCAAGAGCAGAACTATGTAAAAATAGATGCATTTGAAGATAACTAATAGACTTTCTAAAACTAGAACTGCAGCCATTTAAATAAAAAAGTAAATGGATTGATAATAGAATAAACTGATAATAGGAATTATTCGGCCATAAGAAGGAATGAAGTTCTGATACATGCAACAACATGGATGGACCTTGAAGACATCAGTTTGAATGAAATAAGCCAGATGCAAAAGGACAAATATTGTATGATCTCACTGATATGAAAGAATAAGCAAACTCATAGATTCAGAATCTAGAAGAGAGTTTCCCAGCAGACACGGTGGGGATTGGGAATGGGAAGTTAAGGCTTAATTTGTACAGATGTTCTATTTAAGTTGATTGTAAAGTTTTGAAATGGATGGTGGTGATAGTAGCACATTATTGTGAGTGTAATTAACAGCACTGAAATATGTATCTGAATGTGGAAAAAAGAGGAAATACTAGTTTGTATATATGGTAGCAGAATAAAAATTTTAAAACAGCCATGGAACTACACTATACAAACAGTGAACCCTAAGTTAAACCATGGACTATAGTTAATAGTACAAAAACAGAAATGTGCCTTCAGCTGTAACAAATGTTCCACACCAATGGTAATAATAGGGTGGCATATGGGAATTCTGTATTTTAAGGAGCATGATTATTCTGTGAACCCACAACTTCTCTAATAAAGGGGAAAAAATTATGAAAAGAAGTGTTGAATTGGAATATCAACCTGAGGAAATCACAGAGAGTTCAGCACAGAAAGATAGAGATGGAAAATATGTAAGAGAAATTAAAAGAAATGGAGGCTAGATTAAGAAATGTCAACATGTGTAATGTAAGTCACGGGGGAGAGAAAATAAAGAATGAGAAAAAAGCACTATTCATAATGATGATGGTAAGAATATCCCAGAATTAAAGCACACTGGGGTCCTGAATATGAGAATACATTAAAAAGTAAAACATGTAAACCCTCACAAGACATATAACTGAAAATGCAGAATATCTACAGCATAAGGAAAATCTTAGCTTCCCGAGAGAGAAGTAAGTACCTAACCAGGAGGGGCAGTTAGGCTACCAGTACACTTTGCTTTGGCAACAAGAAGTACTGAAGGACAAATGGAAGAATATCTTCAAAGTGCAGAGGAAAAATAATTTTCAGTCTGGAATAATATACCCAGATAAATTATTGTTTACTATTGAGGATTAAATAAACATTTTCTAAGACATATTCTAATAAAAAATAAGCACATTTGCTACTCAGACTTCAGAGTTGAAAGATGCATATCAGAAAGAAAGACATTAAATTTTAAAAAAGTAGTGAATGAACTACTTTGTAAATAGTTATATAAGTCTAAGTAATATTTTAAAAATGTCTAGTTATGGGAATTAAAGGCAAAAAACAGACACTGAACAGTGATAACATGGGATATGGAAGGTAAAGAAGAGAGCCCTTGTGCTACTTGAAAGGATATCAGAGACACTGATGAAATCTAGACTTATTGAAATTGATATTACAGGGAAGCAGGTGTGGCTCAATCGATAGAGCTCCCGTTTACCATATGGGAGGCCCCGGGTTCGCTTCCCGGGGCCTCCTTGTGAGGGCAGGCCGGCCCGCGCGGCACGGTGGGCTGATGCAGCGGGACCTCACAGCAAGGGGGAGATAAGCAGACACGGAAAGAACACACAGCGAATGGACACAGCAGACACAAGCAGCAATGGGGGGATAAATAAATAAATGAATAAATCTTTAAAAAAAAATTGATATTACATATGAAAACTTTAAGGGTATGTAGTATAAGAAAAGTGAAATGCTTAAAATTGGGAAACAAAAGAACATATAGTAGGGAAAACAAAAAGGAATAAAGAAAACATAATTAACAAAAGCTATGTAAGATGGGGAAAGGAGCAAAGAAAAAACATGATAAATACAAAATACGATGCCAGCAATAAGCCTAAATATGTAAGTAATGATAACTGCAAATGCTTTAAACATAGTCTCATAAAAGACAAGCCTCTCACAGATAAACTATTATAATTAGTAGCAACTAACCTGAAGTTCAATATACAAAAACTAGCTGTACATCTATAAAATAGCACAATTAAAAATAAATTTTTTTTTAAAAGTGCAATTCACAACAGTATTAAAGAATCAAATACCAAGGAATGACTCTAATCGAGATGTGCTGGGCATCTTCACAGAAATCTTTTAAACATTATTTAGAAAAGTAAAGAAGAACTAAGGAAATGGAAGAATATATCAAGTTCACGGACTCGAAGACTCAATATTGTAAAGAGGTGAGATTGAATGCAATCCCCCCCCCAAAAAAAAACCAAAATACCCAGAAAGAATTTTTGTGCAAATTGACAAACTTATTTCAAATTTTATTTGAAAATGCAGATAGGCAAGAATATCCCAGACAATGTTGAAGAACAAAATTGGAAGATTTATAATACCAGATACCAATATTTTTTATAAAGTAAGAATAAATAAAAGAGTGTGATATAGGTGCAATGATAAATAAATTGACAAATGGAAGAGAAAAAAAGAGTTCAGAAACAGAGTCTACATGTATAGTCACCTGATTTATGACAAAGTTGTCCCCAAAATGTAGTGCAGAAAGTTGTCACCTGCCTTTACGGAAAAATAAACCCTGATTCCTGCCTCACACCTTATCCCAGCATGGATTCCAAGTCAGTCATAGAGTTACATATTCAAGGTACAAAAAAAAAGCTTCTTGAAAATAACATAGGAAAACATCTTCGTGATATAGACAAAAATTTCTTAAACGGGATACAAGAAACACTATCATAAAAGAAAATAATGATAGATTAGACTCCATTAAAATTAAGAACTCCTGTTCACTCTGACCATTAAAATTAAGAACTTTTGTTCACTGTCATTCATATACCAATCAAAAACAGGTGACACATCCATGGTGATAGAGGTCAAAATAGTGATGAGGGAGAGAAGTGATGGGGAGGAGATGCAAAGGAAGTCCCTATGGTGAGGGCAGTGTTCTAAATCTTGATCAGGGGGAGGCGGTGATGTGGCTGTGTTTACTTTGTCAATATTTATAAAGACATACCCTTAAGATACATGCCCTTTATTGGATTGATGTTATACTTCAACAGGGAAGTCAACAAACAAATAAATATAAAACCCACAAATCCCTGTTGGTGGGTTTGTTATGGATTTATAAAGGATATGGCCTGGGATTACACATCCAAATTAATAACATTAATTGGTTGAGGGCCAAGAGGGAAGAGAGCTGCACTGGAAAGGGAAGAAAGTAGAATTCAGTTTTGTCAGTGACTCTCCACTTCTTTTTAGAAAAAGTTATATTTAAAGCAAAAATCACATTATGTTAAAATGTATTCATTGTTCTGGTACATGAATGTTCTATTATTTTCTATATTGGAGAGGGAAGACTGGAGTCAGGGGAAGGATTTTGGAAAAGCTTGAACTATTCTCATGATGATGGTGGATCATGAGCCCCAAGATACCTAAGAGGCAGAATTGCGAGTCCTCAATGATGGCCTGGGTGGGCAACGAGGGTGCGGCTGAATCACAGGTGATGCTGAGGTTTGCACACCCACTTCCTGCAAGGATGCTGTGTGGCACATGCACTGAGGTGTGGAAACGGGAGCAGGTGTCATTTGGGACAGCAATATCGGGGAGGAATGGAGGGTTCAAATATTGTCTAAGAACTTAGCTTTGCGGTGCTGGCTAGACACCAGGCACATACAGACCTCATTTGGTAGCATTATGAACTTATGGATGCAAACGATGCAGTTATATGTGACTGCTTAGGAAGAGGCAGTGGAGGAAGACATGATAATACTCATCCTACAGTTTTTTAAATGTCATGAGAGGATTAATCATAATGAACATCTTTTCAGGTGTTTATTGACCATTTGGATATCTTTTTGGATAAAAGTTGATTCAGTTCATTTGCTCATTTTTAATTTAGTATTTTTATTATGGAGTTATAACAGTTCTTTATATATTCTAGTTACAAGCCCCTTATCAGATATAAGATTTGCAAAAATTGTCTCCAATTCTGTGGTTTGTCTTTTCACTTTCTTGATCATGTCCTTTGAAACACATTTTTTTTTAATTTTGATAATATCCACTTTGTCCATTTTTCCTTGGGGTGCTTGTGCTTTTTGGTAGCATATCTCAGAAACCATTGCCTAATCAAGGTCACTCTCCTTGGTTTTAAAGAATAACTTTTATTAATGTTTTCTTACTTTCATAACTTTTTGTTTTATTATAGTCTTTTTTTCCTTTGAGTATATACTATCCTCTTCTTTCCCCTCCCACTCTCTCCCTGTAATTCTCTCTCTTTAAACAGCATGTTCATGCATATAATTGCTTGATCCTGTGTTTCTCACTTCAGATTTTATAGTGATCATTTTCTCATGTCATTCAAAATAATTTGAAAACGTATCTTTAAATAGCTGTAAATCCCACTATGTCATTTATATCCCCCAATTTATTTTATCACCTCTGTACTCTTGCACATTTAAGAAATTGTTTCCAGTTTTGTGGTATTATTAATAAGAGTAAGAGAACTTGTATATAGTTATATCTTGGTCCAAATACTAATTCTTTACCTGGAATAGCTTTCAGTTAAGAGATGGCGTTACTGGGTTCCAGGGTCTGAGCATCTTTCTCGGCCAAATGCAAACTGCTTTCCAGGAAGTTGTGGCAGAAAGAGGTAATCCAAAATGGTGGCAGAGTAGCTCAGGCAGGGCACGGCTCTCTTGCAAAATAGGGGAGGAGCAGAAGTCATCCAACGGAACCACTTTGGGGACCCCTGAAGGCCAGGAGAGTGCCACATGATCTTCCAGAGGTACTGGGGACTGAGAGGTAGGGAAGCCAAAGGGAAAACCTTGAGTCAATGCCCCCGTGGTGGCTGGGAATGGTGCCCACCCCTACCCCTCAAAAGGAGCTTCCTCAGTAAAACCTGCGGCTGAGCGGCCAACAGAGAGGGGAAAGGACAGATTCGTCCCAAGAAGAGGGAGGGTGAAGAGGAGGCCTGATGTGGTTTCTCTTCCGTGAATGTAACTACCATAACTCCGTAGCTCAGAAAAGCTAGTGGACATTGAAGGAGTCATCTCCATGGAAGGGTTTGCTGCGAAGTGCCATCTGCTGACCAGCAGGGATAGTGAAGGCAGGCGGGCTGGTCTCTCCCGATTCTTTCCCAGGCACAGATAGATCTGGTCTGGCCCCATCAGCGGCTCCCTGCCCCAGTTTTAATTTCTTGCTTTGTGCCTTTCATCACCATCAAGTCTGTTATCATTTTATGTATGTTTATGATTTCTTCTGTATGTTCCCTCGGTGTCTTAATATCCTTTATCTTTTCCTTCACTTCATTAATTTGATTCATGATACTTGTTTGGAAGTCCTTGATTAGTTGTTCCAGGTTCTGGATCTCCTCCTGCTCTTTAGTTTGTTCCTTAGACTGGGCCATGTTGTCCTGTTTCTTAGTATGGCTTGTAATTTTTTGCTGGTGTCTTGATGTGCTTATTCAGTTAGTTGGCCTCTCTTTCTAGGGTTTTATTTCATTTTGTTTTGTCTTAAGGGTCCTCTTTGACACTTGGTTCCATTTATTCTATATCCTTGTAGTTGACCGTGTGTCCCCCCCAAAATATTAAGACTATAAAATAGAATGGAAAGAGAGAGAGAAAAATAATAATAATAAAAGGATGGAAAAGGAGCCATAAAAGAGCCAGGAAAAAAATAATGAGTGAAAAAACATAAAAAATAAAAAGTAATAAGAATAAAAAATGTGGAAGAAAAAAAAACAAAAACAAAACAGAAATAAATAAATAAATAAATAAAAGACCAGAAAGATGAGAAGAGAAGAAATAAAATGAAGACCAAACAAGACAAGGTAAAATGAAAGAAAAGAAAAGCAAGAGGGGAAAATAAAAGAAATAAAGAAAATAAGGGGGGAGGGAAGGGGAAAAAAAGGAAGGGAAAAAACAGGAAAAACGGGCCTTACTTTCAGGCCACCAGCAACTGTCTCAGGCTGCCAGTGCTTTCCAATCAATCACACTGTGGCCTGCCCTTTGCAAATAAGGTACCTGGATGTAGAGGAAAAAAATAAAGAATAAAGAAAATAAATAAATAAATAAAACTAAAAAAAAAAAATAAACCTCAGTATAAGATCCCTGTTGTGAGGCTGCTTGTCCCACAGCTTCCCCACCCCTGAGAGCTGCCTAGGTGCCTGACAACCTGCCGGATCGCTCTCTGGCTCCCTTCTTTTCTGGGCCAGTTGGGCACCTGACAGCTCACCTGCTTCCTCTCCAAGCTCATCTCTCACCTGGGCTGTTAGGCACTTGTCAGCCTACCCCCTTTCTGATCTAGTCCCTCTCTCCCAGGGCAGGTGTTGTGACCGCCTGCCTCATCAGTTCCCCCTCCTCTCTCCCTGGAGTTGCTTTGGTGCAAGCTGGTGTCTTTTCTTTTACTGGAAACCAGCTGAGATCCAGTCCACCTGCCCTATCTCCCCCCCACACACACACTCTCTCCCCCTGAGCTGGCTGGGTGCTTGACATTGTTTATGAACTCCAAAAATAGTTATTGGATTATGTTTGTAAACTGGTCAGTCAGAGGTATCACTTTTAATTGATTAAATTATGATCAGGACTTCGGGCCACACCCTTGGTGGGCGGGGACTCACAGAGAAAAGACATGGCAAAGGACAGAGTTGGGAGTTTTGAGCTGGAGCCCGGGAAGTGAACACACTGGAGAAGAACACAGAGGAATAGCAATGGTTCCTTAGACATGGCAGAAGCCCCAGGGAGAGAGACAGAGCTGTTTGCCTGAGAGTCTATGGCTGACCTTGTGGAGAGAGAAGGGCAGCTGAGCCCAGAGAGAAATGGAGCCCTGGGAAGAGAGGAACTCAAGAAGGCTAAACTCTTGGCAGATGTCAGCAGCCATCTTGCCCCAAACATGTGACAGACTTTGGTGAGGGAACTTATGCTTTATGGCCTGGTAACTGTAAGCTGCTATCCCAAATAAATACCCTTTATAAAAGCCAACAGATTTCTAGTAGTTTGCATCAGCACCCCTTTGGCTGACTAATACACCTAGGTATGAACAAAAGATAACAACCCATACTAAGAAAAAGGAAGATATGGCCCAGCCAAAGGAACAAACCAAGAATCTAGATGAACCTTAGGATCTAAGACAACTAATAAATGATGTTCACACAAACATCCTTAATTTATGGAGATGAAGAAAAATATGACTAAAGAGATAAAGGGTATTAAGATGACGCTGTGTGAGCATAAAGAACAGTTTGAAAGCCTGTAAAAAAAGTAACAGCTTATGGGAGTGAAAGACAAAATGGATGAGATTAAAATACATTAGTGGCTTATAAGAGCAGATTTGAAATGTTAGAAGAATGAATAAGTGAATTCAAACACAGAACATTTGAACTTGAAAAGACAGGAGAACAGAGAAAAGAATTCAGGAAATTGAACAGGGTCTCAGGGAATTGATAGACAACATGAAACACAAACATATGTGTTACAGGTTTCCAGGAGAAGAGAATGGAAAAGGAAATACCGATTGAAAAATTTCCAACCCTTGTGAAAGACATGAATATCAATATTCAAGAAGGACAATGTACCCCGACAGAAGAATTCCAAGTACACTTACTTGGAGACATCTGCTATTCAGATTGTCAAAAGCCAAAGATAAAGAGAGGATTTTGAGAGGAGCAAGAGAAAAGCAATGTATTACTTACAAGGGAGTCTCAGTAAGGATAAGTGCTGATCTCACTTCAGAAACCATTTAAACAAGAAGGCAGTGGTAGGATATATTTAAGGTATTGAAACAGAAGCACTGCCAGCTAAGAATGCTTTATCCATCAAAACTGTGCCTGAGAAATGAAGATGAGTGTAAATCTTTAGAAAGAAAAACTGAGAGTATGTTACCAAGATACTGAATCTACAAGCAATAATAAAGGGTGTGTTACAGCCTGAAAGGAAAAGAAAAGGGTGAGAGCCCTGGAGAAGAGTGCAGAAATGAAGAATATAAGTAAGAGAAATTTAAAAGGTTAAAAGACAGACAGTAATGAGATATGACAACAGAAAGCCAAGGGATAAAATGGACAAAGTAACATCTTAATAGTAGTGACACTGAAAGTTAATGGATTGAACTCCTCAATTAAAAGACATAGGCTTACAGAATGGATTAAAAAACAACAACATGAGCCATCTATGCGTTGTCTTAGATGCAAGGACAAAACCAGACTGAAAGTGAAAGTTTGGAGAAAGCTATTCCACGCTAATAGCAATCAAAAAAGAGCAGATGTGGCGATACAAATACTGGATAAAATAGATTTTAAATGCAAAACTGTGCTCATGGATCTTTCTTTGGGATAGACCATATGTTGGGATATAAATCATACATCAAAAAATTTAATACTTTACTCTTTATGGCCTGGTAGCTGTAAGCTTCTACCCAAATAAACACCCTTTATAAAAGCCAACAGAGTTCTGGTACTTTGTGTCAGCACCCCTTTGACAAC
>JAQZBX010061099.1:0-17169 GCA_029593785.1 Cabassous unicinctus
CAGTAGGCTGATGCAGCAAGACCTCACAGCAGGAAGTGGGTGTGGCTCAATCAATAGAGACCCCGTTTACCATGCGGGAGGCCCCGGGTTTGCTTCCCGGGGCCTCCTTGTGAGAGCAGGCCAGCCCGCGCGGCGCGGTGGGCTGATGCAGCGGGACCTCACAGCAAGGGGGAGATAAGCAGACATGGAAGAAACACACAGCGAATGGACACAGTAAAACACAAGCAGCAAGGGGGGGGATAAATAAATAAATAAATCTTTAAAAAAAAAAAAAAAAGAAATGAGTTACCATTCTTCATTAAAATTCAAGGGAATAAGATCTTTATGTCTCTCAATCTACTAATATTACCCATCAAGGAGGTATTTTATCATCATTAAATAATTTGTGAAGTGTTGGATAAATGATTTCTGATTTACTCAATAAATACTAACCCACCCCCCACCATTTAAATTTAGAAAAATCCCTGGACTCAAACATTACAATTACTCAAACTTAAATGCCTCTTTTTTCTTCAATACATCTTTAAGTATTTTCCAACAAACTGAATTTATTTAACTGATAATAGAAATATAATACTTTAGATTATCAAGTGAAAAAGTATAATGTCTAAACTTAGAGGAATCCATAAACTTAGTTTATGTTCACTTACGTGGCCATTAGCTAGTAAATTTTCCCTGATTAAAAATAGCTTTGTCTTTATTAGCAGCACACCATTTTCCAAATTATGCTATTATTCACATCACTGCAGACTTCAACAGAAGCAATAATTTTCAAAATATATAGTTATATCTGTATACCATCCCCAACATCTTCCAAATCTGCTATCCCAGTAGTTTTCCTACAACCTAGACATGTTACTAAATATAAACTGTTAGAACCTATTTTGACTTTCTTTGTAAGTCTCATTCAATACACTAAAATAATGCTATGAAATCAAAGTATCTGAAAATCCTGGATATTTCCTTTTCCAAAAATTTTTTTTAATATTTCATGAACATATCCTATGTGTTCCTACCACAAAGGATAAAATGGTGTTTCTTGCTACTTTTAAATCTATCAATGCCTAAGAATTGGGGTATCTCTATTTAACCATTCCTAAATTAAAATGCATTCATTATAAAATCAATGCATATTTAATTACTAAGTTGACTTCAAACAGGCAACATTGTATTTTCAACTATTTTCACAACCTTCAAATTTGGAATCAGAAAGCTTAGGTTTGAATCCCTTTCTCTTTTCAAAATCTATTTATATCCTGCTCTGAAAAAGAAGGTTTTGAGTTAGCTTACAGCAAAAGTCATATAAAAGATATTCACAAAATAAAGCTTCAGAGCAGAAGAGGTTAAACAACCTGTCAAGGCAAAACAGCTAGTAACTCACAGACCACATCTCTACCTAAGTCCAGTTGCCCTGCATACATTGAAGAGAGTAGTTAAGTCTGCCTTAGAAAGGGTTTATACATGAAGAATATGGGTTTGGATAACCCATATATACTGCCCCAGGCTTGGCCTCTTGCTTTTTGAGTGTGTGCATGTTTTGAATTTCCAACTAGACATCATCATCCTGAAAGGCAGAAGCCATTTTTGTTCAGGGGCTGGAATTGGGCTTGGTATCCTCCTTTATCATTTAGCTCAGCGACCTGCAGTTCTTCCGAGGTGCTTGTAACTACTCATTCTCAAAATAATATCCATTCATTCATGTAACAAATGTCTTTTATAAAGTCTCCACCATGGGTCAGGTATTGTGATGGGTATGAGGACACAGAGGTGGATCTGAAAGGGGCATTACCCTTAAGTTGCTCACTGTCTAAAAAGAAGACCAATTTACAAGTGAATAACCACGGAGTAATGTGACAATGACTGTAACAAAGAGGCTAAGGAAGACACAATAACATCTATTTGTGTGTGTCTAGACAGGGAAGACATTGCAGATGAGCTGACATCCAAGCAAGTCTTAAGAGCAACAGATATTCCCAATTAGGGTTTCATTAGACAACATGATCCTGCAGTGTGGGGAAGGTAACCTAAAGAAATCCTCATCAGTCCACTAGTAATAATAGCCAGCATTTATAGAGCTTACTATGTGCTAGGCACTTTTCTAAGTGTTTTACTTGTTGATACTCATTTAATCATCACAACAACTCTTTGAGATAGATACTTTTATCAATAGCTCCATTTTATAAATGAGGAAACTGAGGCACAGAGAAGTTAAGTATCTCATCCTGGAATGTATGGAATGATGGAGCTGGGATTCAAACAAAGAGTTTGTTTGCAGTCTTGCATTCTGTCTTAGCTAAAATACATCAAGGTGATTACTGAAATAACACTTTTATCTCTTGGATGCAAATATGCATATTTCAAGAAATTTCCAAATTTGAAGATGAATTATTCTTAAAGGTCTAATTTTTAAGTTAAAATAAAACTTGGACTCACAATTATTATATTTTGGAACTTGTCAGTAAGACGTGGCTGTTTGCCCACCCTAAGTAAGATTGATAGAGGAAGGCTGGGGCTAGCACCAAAGTGAGCCAGGTAGGGGAAGGAGAGGCAGGTCTTGACACCACATTTGTCAGGCAAGGCAGTTATGGTTCATCTCTTCAGAGAATCGGTGGCAGCAGGGATCCAGGAAGCAGCAAGTTGTCTTGAAGTGAGTGGCCTATAGACCCAGCAGTCTGGAATGAGTGTACTTGTGGTTTAGGGAGACAGGCAGGTATGAAGATCTTAAAGAATTAGTCCAATGCTGGCAGGACCCTTGCCACAGGGATAGGGTTGTGCTAATATTGGAGGGTTTAATGTGCTTTAAAAAACAACAACAAACAAACCTGGAAATAACTTGAATTTCATAGTTGGTTAAAAAACAAAACAAATAACAAAGTCTATCAAAACACTGAAAGAGAGGGGAATTTCTATGAATATTTCATGTAGTTTCAATATTCATAGTAGTCACCACAATCTCTTTCTCATTATTTCTTTTTCATTTTCTTGTGTCTTTTTTTTTCTAATTTTTAAAAAGTGATTTTTTACAGGGAATCAACAGCTTCCCTTTGTTTTACCACATTTGGAATATTTTAAAAACTCATAATTGGAATATTACACTAAGGTTTGATTTGCTCCTTGCTAAAAACATACAGACCAATTGGATGAAGTTCAGAGAAAAGTAAGAAGAACTGTTAGGAGGATGAGAGGATTGATTTATTGGTTGAGATTAAATGAACTTGTTCAAAAGGATGGGGAAGAAGCATGACAACCCCATGATAGCCTACAAATACCTAAAAAGTGCAAAAGCTCCTGTAGAGAGACAAATTATTTATCTGTATAATAAGGGGTATATCAGATTTGGTTTTGAAAGATTCCTATTTTATGTATTTATAGAGACAATGAAAAGAGCCACTTTAATACGGGGTTTCTTAACCTTTTTTGTTCCACGGACCCCTTTGCCAGTCAGGTGAAAACCACGGACCTCTTACTAAGTGCACACTATACTGCATATTATTTGATAAATATATCACACCCGCACCACTATATTCCCCACAAGAATGTTTTTTTGAACTTCAATTCAAGCTCACGGACTCCTTGTTAAGAACCCCTGCTCTAATATAACTTATTGTACAATTTCTTAGGAGATATTCTCCCATTTTTAAAGAGACCAGGAAGTTAATTTTAAGTTACTTGGATGATTTCTACCATAGAAACTTGTGAACTCCTTGGAAAGGAAACATCTGAGATTATAGTGACTAGAAGTCTCCAAAGATTAAAAGTATTGACAGCTTTAAAGTAGATCTGTCATGTTTTGACCTCTAGCTACTTAATTTTACTATCTAGGAAATAAGAGTATCCTGGCAACAAGATGCTTGCTGAAGAATAGTAGGAATGGTGACAGATTACTTTTTTAAATTTTGGTTTGTGTATTGGTTTATGCCCATTCTTTTTCATGAAAAGTACCGCTGAGATTTAGATACATTGAGACTAAATCATTCTAGCTGTCTCCTTAATAATGTGGACTCCTAGTAAGAGAGATACAGGTTCCTTTCCTGGCTGTATCACTTACTAGCTGTGCCTTATTTTCTTTCTCCCTATTTCCTACCCCTACCCCATCCCCTGGTAATTTATATTCTAGATTCTGACTCTGAGTTTTCTTATTCTAATTATTTCATATCAGTGAGATATATTTGTCCTTTGTGTCTGCCTGATTTCACTCACCATGATGTCTTCAAGGTTCATCCATGTCGTCGCTTGTATCAGAACTTCATTCCTTTTTATAGCTGAATAACATTCCATTGTGGGTAGATATGACATTTTCTTTATCCATGCATTGGTTCATGGACACTTGGGCTGGCTTCTTAACCTTGTAGGCCTCTTCTTCTGTAAAATGGAGATAAAAATCTTACCTCTCTAATTGCAAGGACTGAACAGAATAGTTGGTGTGTGTTAAGTTGGCCAATATATAGAAGGTTCTCAGGTGATATTCGTTCTCTCTCCTTCCCCACCCCCCTCTCCATCCTCTATCGGTCCTTGTAAGTCTACTCTTGCCAATTCTGTACAAGTTCTGGTGTTGCCAAATTTTCGTGTTTTTTTAAAGAAGCTCAAAATGCTGATTTTATGTGAAAATTCTCAATTTTTAACAAACACATTTCAAAAAAAAAGATTTTAAACTTTGTTAAGTCAAATAAAACACACATACAGACCAACCACATCTTTACCTTAAATGATTCCTTCTGAAAGAGTTTTAGAAATGCCGTGGTTGAAGTATATGAGAAGCTAACGTCTTTACAAATATTAAAAAAAAAAAAAAAACACTTAGGAAATACAACAGCATTGAAGGAAAATGAGCAAAGTTTAAAGAGTAAAGGAGGCAGTTCCCTTAATGAGCAGTTAGTAGGAAGTACTGCACTGCCGTTCAGCAATTGTGGTCCTGTCTGGAGGAATAGGTGGCCAATAGTTTTTCAGTTCAGCTACTATAATGTAACGAGATGACTACTTTGTAATCGCACCTATACTTCTTTTCTCCATTCTTCCTGCAACCCTTCTTGCCTTCCATTCAGGAAGCAGTAGTGTTCTCTATTTATGCCCCTGGAGGATGGGTTGTTATAGCATAAACTCATGTAAAAAAAAACATAGTCAATAGGTTGGATTCTGCTCTAAAGAAAAGGTTTTAAAAGTCCCTTATAACCACCCCCAAGATATTTCCACCCTCTGGATTGGCGGAAGAAAGGAGAAGCAGCAAGGATGAAAGAGAGCTGGGTGCTGGGAAGTGTCCCTGAGAAGGGACCCCTGAATCTAGATTCTTTCTGTTCCCAGAACCACAGAGGGTTTGGAAGAGCAGAGACGACCCCTTCTCCTTCTTTCTTCTGAATGCAGCCTCGGAGGAGGCAGCAGGTTAGACCCAGTACCTTGGAAAGCAGGAGAATCAACAGCCTGGAATATTAAAGTAAATAGCACCCTGTGGCCCATCACCTAATACAAATGTACCTAGAAGTTTCCTATCAACGTCTTCTTTGAGGAATGGGGGTTTAAGCTAGAAACTGAGTTCCTTTTCAGAGAAAGAAGGTTAAATTTTCACACACCCAAGTTTGTAGCCTGTGAATATTGTTCCTGTTATAATAATACAGGTGTGTATTTTTGTGTGTGTGATTATAGCGAAGGGCATTAACTTTGTGCTGTAATGTGGAGGCAAAGAGGGAGGGGGGACTGCTTGAAGTGGGTGTGAAGTTGAACCTTAAACATTAAAAGAAAAAAAACTGTGCAGACAGGTGGGCAGGACTGTGTAAAAAGTTGCAGCCTGAACTATAGTAACAATGGAAAGGAGTATATGGATTAAAGAGTAGAGTTAGGGAATGAAGAGAGCAAAAGATCCAAAGCCATAAAATGAGATAGAGGATGACCGGAGGTGAATAGTGGCCGGTATTTATGTAGGGAAAGCAAGAAGAGCTGCCTTTGTGGGAGATACGATGCTTTTCACTAGGCAAGTTTAATTTAAGGTATAGGGATTAATATAGCCAAGATAGCAAGCAACTATATGGAAGTCTGAAGGAGAAGGTTGAGACTAGCATATGTTAGTGACAAATGAATCTGTGAAGCCAGATGAGATGATCCAGGGAAGAGAATGAAGAAAAGAGGTCCAAGGAGAGAATTTCTGGGGACCCTATATTAAGAGAGTAGAAGAAAGAAGGTGCCAACACATGCATCAGAAAAATAAGGCCAGAGGTGTGGGAGGAGAACCAAGCTGTACCATGCATTGGAAACCAAGAGTGAAAGTTTTAAAAAAGAGCGATCAGTGGAATCAAACACTGTGGAGGGGAGTAAAATTATGAGCGTCTCATTGGCCTAGTCAGTATGGAAGTTACAGAGCTTAGAATGAGCTATTTCCTGGAATGGTGAGGGCAGAAGCCAGGCTGCAATAGTAAGTCAGGAAGGAGTGAGGAGAAATTCATAGCAGTAAATATATATATATATATATATCCTGTGAGACATTTGGCAGTAAATGGAAAGAGAAAATGATATTGGAGTAAGGTCAAGCAAAGTATGTCAGAAAGCATCCAAGTTAACGTAGCCCTTTCTGTTTTAATGTATATGTGTAATAAATTTAAAGGAATGTGGAGGATTATTATCTGAAGACTATTTTATGCCCCAGATCTTCCTGAAGTACTATTTCAATAGTGAATGGAACAAAATGTTTCTGCTGCCTTCTTCCAAACAATACCAGAAGGCATTTTTTGTGTGTGTGTCTATATCTTTAAGGCTTTACTACAGAAATCACTTTGTTTCATATCCTGATCTGCTTTTTCTATTGTCTATACGAATTTAAGCCTGTTCAAATGTTGTGCTTTGTTTGAGATGAATAATAGCTCAATGGCAATGGGTTTTAAACTCAACATGGCAGCATATTTTTAGCTTCTTAATTACTGGGTATTAAAGGTTGTTGTTTTAGCCCTGGTCCAAGGTAGTATGGGAGGCAGTGCATTTTAATTAGATAATAAGAAACCAAACTAATTGCATTATTTTGATAGTCTGTGGTTTCATTAATAAGTGTTTAATGTTTTAAATTATCTATCATGTATTAAAATACCTTGTTGATTGTGAAAGAAAAAAGAAGCCAACACTGATTGCACTCCATTCTGTGATACACACTGGAATCAAAAACCTCATGTTTAGAGCGTAGAATTGGCTTACAGTTGTGTTCTGTTCATTGGATGACTTTGTCAAAGTTCACATCAATTTGCTATACTTGCAGTGAATGTGATCTCTTGGCTTTCTGGAATCTTGGAATTAGCTATGGCCCAGAAGAACTCTCGTTTTCTTCCTGACACATTCCCAACAGTAAGGGTTCCATTGCCCTCGGGCCAATGGCATGAGCCACATATGATGATTCTTAAACGGACTCATTATGTTTTCATATGAGAAGATTATCATACTGCAGGAAAGACAACCATTTTCAGCTGATGGCTTGTTATAGTTGTTTATTTTTTTAAGCCAACACATGAATTGTTTACCCAGCTTGCTAGATGTAAAGGTATAAATCTCTGGGAAAATATCAACATTGAAATGGAAAGACTTCTAATGTGCCAGCAGATTTGATTTTCCTTCAAGAACTCCAGAGCTCTTAACTTGGTTTTCTCTGTTATTCAGTTACAAGATATACGCTTCTCTTTTTCAATCAAAATACATTCATTTTGTCTAATTTCTTTCAAAAAAGACCAGATTCTGTGCGTTTATCACTTTAATTGGTAGTTTAAACTCACTATTAATTTAATTATTCTTTTCTGAAAAATATATATGCCAAAAGTTTGACTTTAAAAAAATCAGGTATAACAAAGCAAGCAGTCCTTCAGGTGAAAATGAAGTTTAATATTCATTTTAATTTTCTTCAGGCCAATAGGATAATAATATCCTAGAAAAATCATTATTTGTATACAACCATATGAAGTTCATGACAAAAATCTGAGAAATGTATGGTATATTAGCTGTACACTCTTACCTCCAAGTGTTTCCTGTCCTCTGTCACTTCTCCCAATGAATTACACCTTGAAACATACTCTTCACACTGCTTATAACTACTAATACTGACCCCAGTTTTTCAATGCCCCATAGATATTTCTTTGCTATAGAATGGAAAAGTGAAGAGAAACAAGGAAAATAATTAAATGTGTACTTTATGGTGGGAACAGGATATGCTTATATAGGTAATAAACCCGTAGCCTTTAAAAATTAATACTGCCTCTCTAATACTTTGTCTTAGTCACTTTAAAACTAATGTGGCGATTAGCAGGAATATGTCTTAACATTTAATGATCTCCAAACTAACTTGATTTCTTTTTAAACTTTACTTTCAGGTCTATTTTTCTTTTCAAGAAGAATACTCAGCAGTTCTGTTGCACTCAAGCAAACTGCATGAGATGGTGTCTGATGTTTCTTTAATTGATTCATTGTGTTTTCTGATGTGTAGATGATCATTCTGCAGGACAGACAACTGTTTGCAGATGATGGCCTGTGTTGCATTCAACATGTGAATGGTTTGACCAGCTTGCCTGATGTAGAGGTATACTCTACAGGTGACCTTGAAGGTTAAGGAGCATGCATGTCACTCATCATCCAAGAGGGAAAGGATAGTCCATGCAGAGTGAACATTGTGAAAAAATACACTGAAACACGAAGTTTCCAGTTGCTAAAATATTAAATTATTTCCATATTGGTTGATAAAGTCTGTCATGAGCTCCCAGCTAAAACTGAATTATATTGGAATCTGTATGTTCCTTGGATGGAATTTAAAATATTTGCTTAAAATATATGTCTCACAAAGTAGCGCTATAATTCAGATGTAAAACACCTTATTAATTTTAAAGGTAATCATAAGACATTTAAAATATGTATACTCTGTATCAGAAAGATATCATAAAATGTGCTTTACAATCTAATTTCTTCCTAGGAGATATTAGTCAGTTCCTAACCAATAAAATGTCAGCTTGGCTAATATTCAAAGTGTGCAGATGTTGTTGGTTGCATAAATAAATTTGTAAGATTTAATCAACCTTACTAAAATTGTTTACATATATATATAGCAAATATAAGAAAGGTGCTCTTTTTAGGCCCATTTTACATATAAGGAAAATGAAGTACAGAGCAAGGTTGAGTCAATTACCAAAAGTTATATATCTATTTGATATATCAAATAACTCTAAATAAAAGAATACTGTATGCATATCCTTTAAGCATGTTTTTGTCTCACAACTCTTAATATGATTCTGAGCTAGATGTTTCTGAAAAAAGCTGATATCTGGAGAGTCAAAAGCCACATCTATTCCAAAATACACATGGACGTCTACTTTTAGAGAAAGCTTTATGTCTATCTAGATTGGCTGTGTCAACCATCTTAATTCCCTCATTGTACACTGGATTCATCTGGCATATTAAAACATCTTTATTCTTTTAGATAATTATAAACAATAAATAATGTTGTTTACGATAAGAATAACTATAAAGGCTACAGTAAAAAAAAGAACACATCAGCCCATTCTAATTACTTAATAAGAGCTTTTTTTAGTTTTAATGCTGTTATATCTCCTAAAATGAAAATTCATAAGAATGTGAGAAATGTTAAGTGAACCTATTAAGGCACTCTTTACTGCATTAAAGGCAGATCAGCCCTTATCAAAATGAAAGAAATCCACTTGTGGAGGGCATATGGAGACAGTAACTGGTAACAGTTGGGAGGAGGTGGCAGTTGAATAAGTGATTTGCCTTCTTTTCTTCCTTTTTCCCTCCCTCCCTTTTTTCCCTCCCTTCCTCTCTCTCTTTTCCCCTTCCTTCCCTCGTTCTTTCATTTTTTATTTTGTGATTATCGTGTTAGCACATTTCTAAGGCTGAAACCCCCTTTCTGTTTCCACTGATACTCAGTGTGACTGGAGACTGCCTGCCACGGAGAAGCGCCACTGGCGAGAACATAAATTTTAGAAACAGACAGACAGCTCTGGGTTTGAATTCTGGTTCTCCCCTTGCTTTGGGGGTTACTTTGGGAAAGTTACTCAATCTTACCTCTAAAATGGGACATCTCCTAGGGGATAATAGTATCTATTTCACTGTGTTGTGGTGAGCATTATATGATTAAATAAGATAATGTATGTGGCCTGAGTATCAGCACTGGGCCTGGTAAATGAAAGGTTTTTGGAATATATTAGTTCCCTCCTTTTTTCCTTACTCCCCTTTCTACTAGCATTTCTTTTTTTGAAGAATGATTCCTATTTATTATTCTAAGGTTCAATCTTTGTCCTTTTGAAGGAAAAAAAACCACTTCATTTAATTTTTCTTCAAACCCTTACAAAAATGTAAGAATCTGCCAACAAATTGTAATTATTAATAAGTCATAGATAATTCATAATAATTATGTTCCATGGAACCCACAAGCTTCCCCCAAGTGCCAAGTGCTTATCTAAACTCCTTA
Source organism: Cabassous unicinctus (assembly GCA_029593785.1). NCBI lineage: Eukaryota > Metazoa > Chordata > Mammalia > Cingulata > Chlamyphoridae > Cabassous > Cabassous unicinctus. The sequence goes on from JAQZBX010061099.1 coordinate 10,436, forward strand.
GGCCTAGAAATCATTTGGCTATGGCAATGCAATAGGTTCTTTCTCAACAAGGTTTCTGGTAGCTCTTGCTCCCCCATATAGCTAGGAAATTTTAATTTTTTTTCCAGCTTTCAACAGAAAATGAGGTGGCATATGGGAATGAAATATTTTAAATTTACATAATATTTCCCTCAAAGTTTTTAAACTTTTGAAAGCTAGAGTCAGTAACAGTTTTCAGCCAAGAGGTATTAACTCAACATTAACTTGGTCATAGATTTGAGAACATAAAGGGGTTCTCACCTTCTGAAAGCTTCCCAAAGGAAGGGCGGAGGACAACATGGACTCTCAGGAATTCCAGACAGCCACACCTTATATCTGAAGGCCGGGAGACACAAAGCATATTTTTTTTAGTAAATTCCTTAAGGCAGGAATATTCTCACTGGCTCAGGATTTCTCAGCCCAGGATTTTGCACCTAATACAAAAAGCAACAAGCAATGGATAAGTGAATGAATGATGGTGGCAAACTGCTTGTGTAAATGTATAAATATTATGGAATATCTCATGTATTATTGGGGAGTAGATATGACTAGAAGGACATAATTGATATATTTTTTTCCCAGATGGATTTCAATTTTGCTAAAAAAGTTGGTTCACAATACATATATTAAAGGATAATGCACAGAATATGTTTAAATTTTGGTAACTGAAGAGGCACCAGCCTGTTGATGATTAAAGATTCATGCAACTCAGTGGGGAAAACCAATTGTTTTTGCCACACTTCTTTAAAAATTATTTCTTTTGTGTGACTCTTTTCTTGCAAGAGGAAGGAAACAGAAGCACAGTTACATTCTTTATCAGATATTGAAGAGTTTTGAGTTAGCCGTTCTTCCTATTATTTAAAAAAGGAGAGGGAGTGCTTTTTAAACCACCTGAAGAAATTGAGGGCATACCAACAGTTTTTGTGAACAGTTGTAATATGACTAGTTAAAAAATGTGAATGACGTTGAGATTCTGGTCTAGTTTCTGACAAATGTGAAATAAGTAATATTATTTCAACTTAATCCTAAAGTTGATTTTCATTATTTCTGTTTTTTTACTACACCCATCAAAAATCTTTCTTGTTAAACTCTTACAAAGACTCTTATTTTCTTAATAAGTTTTGCATTTTATTTCATACAGAAAACCAGTGGGTAGGTTTTCCATTTCTTCCAACTTTAACAAATTAAAGATAACCATAACTATTTTTTGAGTTATACTATGAGTGCACTTAACAATTGCCTTAAACGGAAATCTGGCAAAGAAATTAGAGTAAGAACTGGAGGAAGATGGGTGAACAGAAAGTCAATACAAAATGAATGCAGTAGAAGTGTGCTCAGTTGTCACTGATAGTAAATTAATGTGGGGCTAGGAGGATAAATAAGTTACTTTTGCTCACTAAATCAGTTAAACTTCTTAAACAATGTGAACCTTGCCAAGCCTACAGAAAGAAACTACATTCTATATTAAATTAAGTATGCAGTTCAACGTATTAAAAATTATGTCGGTAACTGTTGAATTCCTATGGCTAAATAAGGAATTTAGGGATTTCTTTATGAGGAGATTGACCTCACTGTCTTCTGTGGTTCAAAGCACACATCAGCCTGCAGCAAAACCTTTCAGAAATGGATGCAATTCTTCACAAATGATCACATAGTGGGTGCAAGCATAGGTATCGCTCAATGCAACCCTATTACCACTCCTGAGACCCGAAACAAAATAAAAATATACTAGATCAATAGTATAATTCTGTGTGTAAAGAACAATAGACTGTCTCCCAAAATTGTTACATGGCATACACAAATATAAATGTTTGCTGGACCAAAAATGTAGCAAATGATTTATTCAATGCAGAGATGAAATTAGATATAAAGAAAAAATTCTGTTCTTTTACTTTTTAGTAACTATATATAAACATTTCATAAATAACTGTGACAAATACCATAGGAAAACACTCAATACAGAGTTATCTCAAAGTATCCATTTTTATCCCCAATAAGTTTAAATAATAATTCTAAAATCCCTCTTACATCACAGGAAATACAATAAATAAATACATAACATACATGAGTTGATAACCTCTAATAGCCAAGACTTAAAAATTGTGAGATTTTATTGCCATTAATTAAGGATATAGTTTAAGCTGTATCTAAGTAATAGTGGAAGTTTTATACAAACTAAATAGAGGAGGATCAAGTTCATTATGACTACCTCCTTCCCTTTATTCCCTACCTCACAAAGCACCATAATTTGGGAGTGCAAAACTCAGCAAGCAACTGTATTTAGTAAATGGGGGCAAACTGCGTCTACTGGTGGTTGTTGTGAATGAGTTGCTACTGCTGACATGTGTCCAATTATCACAGTTTCCTAATGGATTTTTAGATCTACAGCATTCTCCTGATAATTGAGTTTCTATGCTCGAACAATTCATAAGCCTTATTCCAGTGGGAAGGAAGGGAACAATGTGCAGTGGAAATTGCAATGGGCAGGTAACAATCTGACATAAGACATTTCAAATACTTTGCAAACAACTAATCAGTTATATGTGATAATGTATTAAAGAATTGAGAGTTATAGCCAATGAGCTGGATGAAACACTGATTATTATACAATATATTTGTTGATAGTTACACTGACCATCTTTCTACAGCATCATTAAGAAAACAGACCAGGAGAAGAAAGGCATTTAGTTTCATATGTTTTAGTTTGCTTCTTTGCCCAAAATGTTATTCCATATTCAAGACCTTGTTATTTATATTTTTGAGGCAATAAGGAAACAAATTTGCAATCGTTGTCCAGATTTTTATAATAGCCCTTTATTCCTTCTCTATCTTTTATAACATAGGTTCAAATTTTGCTTCAATATTTGCAAATGACCTAAAAACATATGCATGGAGATTTGTAGTTAGCTTCTTTTTCCATAAATTTAAAAGTACATCAAATAATGTTTGAATGTTGTGGGTGAGACACTAGCATTTATCTTCTGTATGGTTATTATAAAAGAGAGTACTTGTGGCTCTATTTAGAATTCCTGATATTTTATGCCTCCACCAAAATGCTGTCCCTAGGCCAGTATGAATTTTTTATATGGAAAGCTGAACACCAGGCATAAAACATAACTCTTAGAAGATTCAAAACACATAGGTTATGTACACACCCAGCAAAATTATCAAAATAATGTATCAAATGTTATAGGTGCCCAGCAGTTTATTAACAACAAGAACAAAAAAATCACAGTCTTTTGTGAGATCCTAAGAAGTTGAAAAATAATGCATTCTGTAAAATTGCTACAAATATTCTTACCTTAAATTTATCTTAAATTTCAGTAAGTCCATTGGGACTGATTTACTCAAACCAGTATCAAGGTGGATTTCTTACCCCATTGCTCAAGTTGATTAAATTTGTTTTGTCTTTTCTAAAGGAGAGAAGACCTCTTCCTCAAATATCCATAAAGAGGTTAAAATCCACACATTCACTTAAGCATATGTGGCAGTTTGAGATTATTTTATAAATCCCAAAAGAGAAAGATTATGATTGAAACCAATCTATTCCTCTGGGTGTGATACCCTTTGATTGCATTAAATTCAGCTGAGATGTCTTTTATTAGCTTACCTGTTAAGATTAGGCTTTTTGATTTGACTATGTCAGAGGGTGTGACTCAGATTGAGTTCCTGCCCCCTTGCTGGGTCTGAAATAAATGGACACTCACTCAAAAAGAAACACGGAGGAGATAACTGTCATTTTTGATCCTGCTGTGTGACAGAAAGAAGGCTCAAATAGCTAAAGCTCTGGGGAGATGTAGAACATTTGCCTAATAGCTTACAGATGACCTTGGGAAGAGAGCCAAGACTGATAGAGGAAGCCTGAGAGGCAAGCCCTGTGCCAGCCTGCAGCTGAGATCAGGAAGAAGCTGGGCCCACGGAGCCTCAAGAGGAAGAAGCAGCCCTGAGGGGAAGGCTAAAACCTGGCAGATAGTTCGAGTTCTTGCTTCAACATGGGGCAGCTGACTTGGGTGAGAAAATACCTCTTATGGTACCTTGAGTTGGACTTTCCATGGCCTTGTGACTGTAAACTTTTACCCCAAATAAATACCCTTCATAAAAGCCAACAGATTTCTGGTACTTTGCACCAGCACCTTTGGTGAACTAATACGGCATATGTACCAGTGGTTTCAGTCATTGTGCTGTAAAGGGTTCTGTACATGGGTGTGGCCTATGCCAGTGCTTTCCTATAGCCTGAGGTCTAAGCTGAACCTGGCCAGCTCTGGAAGACAGTCATTCATTCCTTTCATTCTAGATGCTGGGCAGTTTGCTAGGCATTAGGAATAGAGTGGTCAACAAAATAGAAATGGTTTCTGCCTGCCCTTGTGGAGTTTACAATATTCCTGAGGACTAGATATTAAACAACCATCAAATTGAACAATATAGTAATTACAGATGATGCAAACAGTATGAAGGAAAAGAACAGGCTTCTATGATGGCCAATGACCAGGATCTGCCAAAGGACTGCTGATGCAAAGTACCTGAAATTTGTTGGCTTTATAAAGGGTATTTATTTGGGGTAAAAAGCTTACAGTTACAGGGCTTAAAAAGTACAATTGAAAGTTGCTTTCTCACCAAAGTCAGTTGCCACATGTTGAAGGGAGATGATCACCAATCTCTTGCTGGTCTTGTCCTTCCCCTCTGGGTTTCCTCTTCCTTTTGTGGCTCTGTTGACTCAGCCCCTTGAAGCTTCATGTGCTTAAGTAAAGTCCTCTCTCTTCTGGAACAGGGCTTCTTTATTTCTGGGCCTTTTATATCAGTCTTGGCACTCTTGCTTTCTTCCCAAGGTCAGCTACAAATATCTGGCGAATGGCTCATTTCTCCCTGGGGCTTTAGCTGTTTGAGCCTTCTCCTTTCTGTCACATGGCAGGATCAAAAATAACAAAGTTCTTTCCTCTGTGTGTCTTCTGAGTGTTCGTTTCAGACCCAGCAAGAGGACAAGAACACAACCTGAGCCGTGCCCTCTGATGTAGTCAAATCAAAAAGCCTAATCTTAACAGATAATCTAATCAAATACACCCAGAGAAATAGATTAGTTTACAATCATAATCCTTCTTTTTCAAGGATTCATAAAATAATCTCAAACTGCCACAGGTAGGTAGGTAGAATTTTCAGAGAATGTCTCACTGTGAAGGGGATATTCTAAATAAGAGAAAGGCTGGAGTAAGAAAATTCCTGGCAGAAATAACTACTTGCTCAAAGGCCTGTGGCAGGAAAAAGCTTAGCACTTTTGAAGAAAATAAGAAAGGCCAGTGTGGTGGGAGAATGGTTGAACAAAGGAGAAGATGGCACATGAAGAGAATGGAGAGGGAAACGAGAGCCTGATCATGCAGTGCTTTGTAGGCCATGGTGAGGAGTTTAGATTTTATGCTTATTGCACCTAAAGAAACCTCAGACTCATCATGTCTAAAATTAAACTCATGATCTTCTTGCCAGTTTCAATCAGTTCAGCCAAGAACAGGAAACACTCTAGGTCTTCCGAACAGAGGGAATTGTTTACCCAGGTGATAGAAGAACTGAGAAGCCAAACAGGGAATGGTGAGGCAGCCCAGAAATTACAAAGCTTCTACCATCCCCAGGCTGGAGGGTCAAAAAGAAGAGATGGCTTTTCAGACTCTGGTGCCCTATGGAGTTTACTAAAGAAAACGGGCACAGACACAAACCTGGGAAACAATAACCCATTTGCTATTGTTACCTTGTGTGATTATCTCCAGAATCTGTCAAAGAGGAGTGGCTATGCCTTATCGAGGATTCAGGCATTCCTGAATTTTGAAGACATATTGTTACAGAATAGCATTCAATCCCTCCTTCACTACTAACATCTTCCATGCTCCACGATAGATTTTTTTTTGTTTTTTTCATTTATGGAGCATATTTTGAAGTCAGTATGAAAAGCCCCATTTAAACAACAAAGGGTTGTGAACAAAAATAATTTGGCCATGTTGCTTTTCAATTTAGGAAAAATAAAGAACTTTAAATTAGGATCAGTTTTCAAGCTCCCACAATTTTTAGAAAAGAAATGACATTAGTTCAAGCGATACTCTTATAATCTGCTTTCTTAAGCTTTTTCTTCATACAAGTTCTATATTATTGCCTGCTTTACCACCCTAATTCTATATCTATTTAAGAAATAGATGTAAAGTTTCATTTATCAACTCTACAGGTAAATCAGCAAGTATTATTAAGTGACTACTTAGTACCACGAGACAAGAACAGTGAGCAAGATTCAGGCAGGAAACAAAAAGAGACAAAATCCCTGGTTTCATGAAATTTACATGTGGGTTGAAGAGACATTAAATGAGTTAACAAGTAAATATACAATTTGTTAGGTGGTGATAAGTGCTATGAAATTAAAAAGGTGAAAAGATAGAAAGTGGTCAGGGATACTACTTTAATAGTTGGTCAGAGAAGCCCATTCCATGAGGGAGTATCTGAGCAGACTTGAAGGAAGTGAGAAGGAGACTTGCAGGCATCTGGGGCAAGAGCATCAGGCAGAAGGAACAGCGAGTGCGAGGCCCTGAGGCAGCCAATGCTTGGCGGTTTGAGGGACCGTGAGGAGAGGAGGCAATACAGCTCCAACAGCAGCAGTGAGGTGGAAAGTGGAGAGAGAAAGAAAATGAGATGGGTGAAAGAAGGTTAGGGAATGGGGACAGGTCCTTGAAAGACTTGTGGACCAT
>JAQZBX010061100.1:0-17171 GCA_029593785.1 Cabassous unicinctus
AAATAAAAAAATAAATCTTAAAAAAAAAAAAAAGAAAACAATTGCCAGCCAAGAAGTTTATATCTGGTAAGACTGTCTTTCAAAAATGAGGGGGAGATGAAGACATTCCCAGATAAACAAAAGCTGAGTTGTCACCATTAGACCTGCCCTATAAGCAATGCTAAAGGGAGTTCTTCAGACTGAAAGGAAAGAACACCAGTGAATTGAAGCAGTATGAAGAAATAAAGACGTTCAGTAATTATTTGGGTAATTATAAATGCTAGTGCTATTGTATTGTATTTTTGGTATGTGACTCCACTTGTTTACTTCTTACATGTCCTAAAATGCAAATGAATTAAAATTAATGAAAAGTCCATGGTTTTGGAAATAAAGGGACCAGTATACCAGTTCTCACAATAAGATATCACCCTCAGAATATTAAGCATATGATTGTAGAGGGAAAAAAGTATATATATGCACATATAAATGCACACACATGCACATTTATTCTTATGTGTGGCATATAGGGTCTCATTTAGTATTGTGTAGAAATCTAAAACCTTTTCCTGAGGTCATCTGTAAAATACTCTCATTGCTAAGGCACTCCAAATGCCAACTGGTGAATACACGGTCCAAATGCAGATATCCTTTTAAATCATAGGATTTAGAATGAGAGGAACTCTTCATTGTGTCTCATGCACCCCCATCCCCATCCTGTCTGTGAATTACTTTAGAATAAAGGACAGGAAGACTTCTAACTTTCTCTTTGTTCTTCAATGTGAAAATGAGACCAGGTTGTTCTAAGAAAAATACAGTGTGTTCAATGTTTGTAAGTGGGAAGTGGATGTGGCTCAAGTGTTTGGGCTCCCGTCTACCATACAGGAGGTCCAGGGTTCGCTTCCTGGGGCCTCCTGGTGAAAAGCAAGCTGGCCTGCACGGAGTGCTGGCCCACGCGGAGAGCTGGTGCAGCAAGATGTCGCAGCAAAGAGAGACACAGAGGAGAGACTATGAGAGATGCAGCAGGTCAGGGAGCTGAGGTGGCGCAAGAGATAGGGCAACCTCTCTCCAGTCCAGAAGGTCCCAGGATTGGTTCCCGGTGCCACCTAAAGAGAAGACAAGCAGATAGGGAGTGCAAAAACAACAAGGGGTGGGGGTGGGTAGAAATAATAAATCTTAAAAAAAAAAAGATATTAAAAAAAGTTTGTAAGCAATTCTAAGTGAGATGTTTGGCAAAGAATCCCCTAACTGATTTTGACCCAAACCTACCTTGTATAGCACAATATTAGGTGTTGTATAATTACTGTAAGGACTGTGATATGTGTAGTTTTTTAGTATTTGCCCTGGGCAGGGGGAGAGATACTATATCATCATAGATGCTATTTATTTTTTTGCATTAAGGATTTATTCTCAGAGCACCAAGTAAATCTATCACTCTATTAAAAATATATGTAATAGGTACATATTCGAACTATATTCAGAGCCTGTTTTTAAAAATACAGTATTATTTAGCAAAATGATCTGTTCTATGGACCAAATATAAAATATTTATAAATGGAGGTGCATTTTAAATGTCTATACATGTGTGATAACTACAGCATGGGCATTATGTAAGTTTCTAAGAATTAAGAGGAAAAATTATAAAGGTTCTATGATATGTAAAAAACATAATTTGTAATAAGTAAAACAAAAACGTGAGGGGAGAGAGGGTTATAAGAACAGTGTATGTGCATGCTATTGAGGGTAAGTTGGAATCAAATGTTTTAGTTTCTTAAAAGCTGGTGGGAGGAATACATCAGAAATAGGTTGGCTTTTATAATGGGAATTTATTAGGTTAAAAGCTTACAGTTCTGAGGCTGTGGAAGTGTCCAAATGAAGGTGTTTGGACTGTCTCACCAAGGTGCAGCTGTGGGCAATCAGGGACTGGAGGAATCATCTAAAGATGCTTGCTTTCTGTGCTCAGCTGTGGGTGATCAGGCACATGGCAGGGCATAATAGCAGCTCTCTGGTCTCTGCCTTCTCCTCCAGACCTCGGTGCTTCAGCTACTGACTCATCCATCTGTGGCTTTTCTCTCTCCCAGGTTGTCAACTAATGGAGACTTCTTACTGTCACTATTGTTTTATTTCTGTGTCTGAGGCTTTTATTAATCCATTTATAAAGGACTCCAGTAAAAGGATTAAGACCCAACCCAACCTGGGTCATGCCCTACTGAAGTGATCTAATCAAAAGGTCCCATCTACAATAGGTTTACATGCACAGGAATGGATTAGCTCTAAGAACATGATCTTCTGGGGGTCCACCCTTCTTCAAACTGCCACGAAATCCAATGTGGTTCTTAGAGATTTTGTATGCTCAATTTTGGCCCCATTGTAACCACACACACACACACACAAATATATATATATGTATATATGTGTATATATATATATATATATATGTATATATATACACACACATATATCTCATTTTTTTCTGTATATATATATATACAGAAAGAAATGAGAAGGGACTCAATATGGTACAATATAAAAAATCAAATATGAAAGTAGGCATTAATGGAAGAATTGAGGGACAAAAAAACGTATAAGACTTACAAAGGCCAAAGAGCAAAATGGTAGAAGAAAGTGCTGCATTATTAGTAGTTACCGTAAATGTAAATGGACTAAACTCTCCAGTCAAAAGGCAGAAATTGGCAGAATGGATTTTTTTTAAAGATTTATTTATTTTCTTTTTCTCGCCCCCACACACACTATCATGGTTTTGTGCTTGCTGTCTGCTCTCTGTGTTCTTCTGTGTCTGCTTGTCTTCTCTTTAGGTGGCACCGGAAGCTGATCCCAGGACCCTCCAGAGTGGGAGAGAGGCACTCAATCTCTTGTGCCACCTCAGCTCCCTGGTCTGCTGTGTCTCTTATTGCCTCTCTTCTGTGTCTCTTTTTGTTGTGTCATCTTGCTGCGCCAGCTCTCCACGCGGGCCAGCACTCCTGTGCAGGCCAGCACTCCGCTTGGGCCAGCTTGCCACACAGGCCAGCTTGCTTTTCACCAGGAGGCCCCGGGAATCGAACCCTGGACCTCCTATATGGTAGATGGAAGCCCAATTGCTTGAGCCACATCCTCTTCCCAGAATGGATTTTTTTTTGAAAAAAGCCTGACCCAACTATATGCTATGTACAAGAAACTCACCTTAAATTCAAAGACACAAGTAGGTTGAAGGTGAAAGGATGAAAAAAAAGAAAAAGCCATGCAAATCGTGACCAGAAGAGGGCTGGGGTAGCTATAATAATATCAGACAAAATAGACTTTAAGGCAAAAGCTGTTACAAGGGACAGAGAAGGTCACTATAGACTGATAAACGGGTCAATTCAACAAGGAGACATAGAACAACTCTGAGTATATGTGCACCTAACAGCAAAGCCCCAAAATATATGAAGAAAATATTGACAGATTTGAAGGGAGAAATAGACAGTTCTACATTAACAGGAGACTTCAATACACCACTTTCAATAATGGATAGTACATGTAGACATTCAGAATACACATTCTTCTCCAGTGCACATGGCTCATTCTCCAGGATAGATCATATGCTAGGTCACAAAACATATCCTGTACCTCTCCAACCACAATGCAATAAAAGTAGAAATCAATAACAAAGGAAGAACTGGAAAATTCACAAATATGTGAAAGTTAAACAACACATTTTTAAACATCCAGTGGGTCAAAGAGAAAATCACAAGAGAAATTAGGAAATATCTTGAGGCAAATGAAAATGTAAACACAACATAGCAAAACTTCTGGGATGCAGCAAAGACAGGATGAGAGGGTAATATTTAAAAAGAAGAAGAATGATCTCAAATCAGAGGCCTAACCTCACAACTTGAAGATCTAGAAAAATAAACTAAACCCAATGCCAGCAGAAGGAAGAAAACAACAAATATTAGTGTTAGAGTAGAGATAAGTGAAATAGAGAATAAATAAATAAATAAATAACAATAGAAGCAAAAAAACTAAAAGTTGGTTCTTTAACAATATCAATAAAATTGGCAAACCTTTAGCTATATTGACAAAAAAAGAGAGAGGACACAAATAACTAAAATCAGAAATGAAAGGGAAGACTTTAATACCAACACCACAGAAATAAAAAAAGGTTATAAGTGATGCATCTCTGACAGACCTGGAAGAGTTAATGTCTGCTGCTAAGGTTTCCACTAAAGATGCAAGAAAAAGAAGGTCCTCCTGCTTTCTGTCTGTCTGGTTGTGGCAGGCAAGATTGAATGGGGGAATACAGGAAATTCTAAAAACATGGGGAAGGGGAAATAATCTTTGCAATTCAGAAATAAATTTGTAAACAGCAAATAGCCTTTTTACTCTACAAAAGGAATCTTTTTGAAGTTTGGATTTACATGAGAAATGTTTACTACAAAAAAAAAAAGATTATAAGTGGATACCAGAAACAACTATACACCAACAAATTAGACAACCAAGAGGAAAGGAACAAATTCCTAGAAACACAAACTGTCTACATTGACTCAAAAAGAAATAGAAAATCTCAACAGACCAATAACAAGTAAAGAGAAAGATTTAATTAATTATCAAAAGTCTACCAACCAAGAAAAGCACAGGGCCAGATGGCATCACTGGTGAATTTTACCAAACATTCCAAGAAGAATTAACACAAGTCCTGCTCAAACTCTTCAAAAAAATTAAAGAGAAGGGAACACTCTCATGAAAGTAAAAAGCCAGCCTACAGAATGGGAGCAAATATTTGGAAACCACAAATCTGATAAGGGTTTAATATCTAGGATATATAAAGAAATCCTACAACTCAACAACAAAAAGACAAACAACCCAATTTTTAAAATGGGCAAAAGGGAAGCAGATGTGGTTCAAGTGACTGGGCTCCCACCTACCACATGGGAGGTCCTGGGTTTGGTTCTTGGTTCCTCCTAAAGAAGGGGAGCAAGACAGTAGGCCGATGCAACAGGCTGGTGCAGCAAGCCTATGCAACGAGATGATGCAACAAGATGATGCAATAAGGAGACACAACAAGGATACACAATGAAGAAACACAATAAAAGACACAACAAGCATGGAGTGGAGGTTGCTCAAAAGATTGGGTGTCTCCCTTCCACATGGGAGGTCCCGGGTTTGGTTCCTGGTGCCTCCTAAAGAAGAAGAAGATGAGCAGACACAGAGAGCAGACAGCGAGTGCAAACAATAAGGGGGTGGCTAGAAATAAAAATAAATTTTTTTAAAAATGGGCAAAAGACTTGAAGATATAAAAAGTCCAAAAAGCACATGAGATGGTGCTCAACATCATTAGCCATTGGGAAATGTAAATGAAAACCATAATGAGATACCATTTCAAGCCTACTAGCATGGCTACTATTTTTAAAAAATGGAAAATAAGTGTGATAGAAAGAATGAAGTCTATCCATTATTCTATCAATCCATCTATCAATTTATCCATCTGTCTGTGTATCTGTCTGTCTGTCTACCAAGTTATCAATCCATGTTCTGAACACTTGACTATAAGTAGTATACATCATATCCTTGAACACTTAATATTGCCATGTACCTTTCCTAAGAACAAGGATATTCACTTATGTATCCACCTTAAGTGCAGTTATCAAGTTCAAGAAATTTAAGTCAAAAAAATATCTCTTCTCCAGTCCTCCTCAATTAAAAGCAAGTGTTTATTTGCTAGTTGCACTGTATAATTATTGTTCATATACTATAATATTGTTATTTTACATTTATCTGGTCTGTTCCAGCTCTTTTTTGGTTACTATTTGCATATAATACCTATTTCCAACCTTTCACTTTTAACCTAGTCCTTACGTCTGAGGTGGGTTTCTTGGAGGCAACATATAGAAGGCTCATAATTTTTTATCCATTCTATCACAGTTTATGTCTCTTGATTGTCAAGTTCAATCTACTAACATTCAGTGTTATTACTGTAAAGGTATTACTTACTTCATCCATTTTGTCCTTCGGTTCTCTGTTGTCATAGCGTTCTATTGTCTGTCTTCTTATCCATTAGTTTACCCTTCCTAAAAATCTTCATTTCTAAACTCTTCTCCAAATCTCTAACCCTTGTTTTTTCCTTTCAGGCTGCAGCACCCTCTTTAGTATCTCTTGTAAATCTGGTCTTTTGGTAACATATTCTATCAGTTTTTATCTGTGAAGACTTTGAACTCACACTCAGTTTTGAAGGACAGTTTTGCTGGATACAGAATTCTTGGCTGGCAGTTTTTCTCTTTCAGTACCTTAAATACATCATACCACCCTCTTCTCTCCTCCATGGTTTCTGATGAGAGGTCTGCACTTAATCTTACTGAGTTTCCCTTGTATGTGATGTTTTGCTTTTCTCTTGCTGCTTTCAGAATCCTCTCTTTAACTCTGATATTTGTCATTCTGAATAGTAGGTGTTTCAGGGTAAGTCTGTTCAGATTTATTCTGTTTGGGGTGCGTTGTCCTTCTCGGATATTGATATTTATGTCCTTCATAAGGGTTGGGAAGTTCTCAGACATTATTTACTCAAATATTCTTTCTGCCCCTTTTCCATTCCCTTCTCCTTCTGGGACACCAATAATGTGAATGTTTGTGCATTTCACATTGTCATCCAATTCCCTGAGACTTGGTTCCATTTTTTCCATTATATTGAGTCCAAAACAACTGCTTTATCATTACATTTTATGCATTTGCCTTTTAGATCCTTTAGGAAGTAAAAAGCGGAGTTACAAACCAAAAACACAATAGTAGTATCATTTATATTTACTCATGTTGTTACCCTTCCCAGGGAGCTTTAGTTCTTCATGTGACTTTGATCTATTGTCTATTGTCCTCTATTCAGCATCTCTTATAGGGCTGGTGTACTGGTGTCGAATTCCCTCAGCTTTTGTTTATGTGAGAATATCTTAATCTCTCCCTCCATTTTTGAAAGAGAGTTTAGCCAGATATAGAATTCTTGGTTGGCAATTTTTTTGCTTTCAGCACTTTAAATATGTCAACCAACTGCTTTCTTGCCTTCATGGTTTCTGATGAGAAATTAGCACTTAATCTTTTTGAGGCTCCCTTGTACATGACAGGTTGCTTCTCACTTGTGGCTTTCAGAATTCTCTGTCTTAGGCATTTGACAGTTTGATATGCAGTGGCATGTGTCTATTTGGGTTTATCCTGTTTGGAGTTCATTGAGCATCTTGAATGTGTGTATTCATGTCTTTAGTTAAATTTGGGAAGTTTTGCCATTATTTCTTTGAATATTCTCTCCCTTTCTCGCTCTCTTTTCCTTCTGGGTCTCCCGCAATGCTTACTGGTATGTCTGACAGTGTCCCACAGGTTCCTCAAGCTCTGTTCACTTTTCTTCATTCTTTTTCTTCTCCTCAGACTGAATAGTTTCAATTTTCCTATCAAGTTCACTGATTCTTTCTTCTGTCAGCTCCAATCTGTTTTGAACCCTGTAAGGTATTTTGAATTTCTGTTATTGTGGTCGTCAGCTCTGGTTGGCTCCTTTTCATAATTTCTATTTCTCCACTGATATTCTCTTTGCATTCATCTCATTTTCTTGACTTCCTTTAGTTCTTTGTCCATGTTTTTCTTTAGCTCTTTGAGCTAATTAGGACCATTTTTAAAATGTCTTTGTCTGGTATGTCCCAGGTCTGGCCCTCCTCATTTATGGTTTCTAATGCTTTAAGTTTCTCCTTTGCCTGAGCTATCACTTCCTGTTTCTTTGTATGTTTTGTAATCTTGTGTTGAAACCCGGACATTTAGATATTTTAATGTGTTATTCCTGGAATTTAGACTCTGAGGCATCTGTTCCTTAAACTTTATCCAACTAGTGTTATCTTTGAATTCCAGGAGCCTGTTACTGCAGTCCTTTAGCTGTTTTCTGGAGCTCTGAGAAAGATGTTTCTGCCAGTTCTTGCTGGGTTGTTAAAAGCTTCTGTGGGGAGTTGGACCCCTGAAGTGTCTCACTCCACCATCTTGATTGGAGCAGAGCTTGTTTTTCTATTTTACTGTACTTTGAAATTTTATACAAAAAACAGACACTGGCTGTGTCCTTAGTTGTGGAGCACTCCCTGGCATAACCTGAGGTGTAGGATGCTGACTATGGGATGGTAGGGCCTTAAACCCCCAAATGCTTACCCTGGTCTGAATCCCATCCTAAGAGAAATGTTTGATAACAATCCTGAACTGAGTTCCTCTCGTGGCCTAAATATTTATGTGACGTTCTATAAATGTTACCAAAATATTAGTGAAGGAATCTTTTTTTAGCATATCACCATTGTCTATTTCTAAATTCTGGAATCTTATTAAAATTCTATGTGCAGATTTTGTTAGTGATTTCATATAGTTGTTTTAAAGCATGAACTCTGCATTGCCTGACTCATTAAAAGATTCAACCATAAGAATAAAATTTAAACCAAAGCCCAAAGATCCTAAAGCTGTAATTCTTCCATTCCCATAGCAGAATGGTGTTTTATTAATGCAGACATCCTATGCATGGCTTTGAAAATAAACAAAATACTTGGAATTAAGAACTTAGTTGACCATGAAAAAACAGTATTAACCAAATCCTTGACATCCTGAAGGGTGAAGAGTATATGGGCTTACATTGTATGGCCTCTTGGATTTTAGGAACTGCAGTATCAAAGAGGAACACTGCTTGAAGGTGAATGAGACAGATAGCTCTGATAGTTCTGTAGAAAATACTGTAAAAGTTCCTTTATTAGAATAAGGTACTACGTTGTGCCACTAGGTGGCGAAGCACTACAACTTTAAAACTTGAAGGCACACCCTACCAGCAGTATTGAAGATTTATCCATTCTGTATCCCCACCAACTCCCTCCCCTTCATTTTTCAGGATGACAACACCTTAGAGGTTTATGGCCATCAGGAGAATTTACTACTAAGCTATATACTGATGTAATGAAATCTAATATATGCTGTGCAATGAATTATGAGATGTTATTTAGTTTCAGGATTTTATTACTTCAATCAGTTATGACCATATTTCCTTTTATATGATTGCTCACCCTTTAAACATACCAGATGACTGTATAAGGAACACCTAATAAAGTCCATAGATGTTAAAATATAAATGTTTTAATTTATTTGCCATAAATTTGTTTAAATTCGGTTATATTAGTGTTCATATGAAAAGTCATAACATGTTAGACTCTCAGATCTCAGATCGGATGGTGCTTTCTGAGTTACATTTCACTAAGAAATTTCACTGTCTGTATTAGCAATTTAGCAGGGAAGAAGAACTAGATCATTTTTTTAAAGTTAGTTAATTGTGAGCATTGATTCCAGAATGCCTGTTAATATTTGAAGGTTTATATATTACAGCAAAACTATTTGAATTGTCAACCTGGATTCTGACTATATCTCTCATTCTGTCAAAGGAATGTATTATTTGTTTAACTTTGTACTTTAATACAATTGCCTACTTTTGCCAAAATATGTAATTTTAATGCCAAAAATGTAATTTAAAAATAAATCCCTGTGAAACTAATGGTAATGTTATTCAATTGGATCATTGTTCTGTTAGTATTGTAACTATTTTTAAGAAAATTATATATATATATATATGAAAATTGTATTTATGAGCCAAACCAAAAAAAGGATAATTATTTGCTTTACAAAAGAGTCAGCTTGCAGTTTTTATCTTATGCCTGCATTTAAAATGTGGTTTTCTACTAAGTTAGAAACTCAGATCTGTACTAACAATTTGGGCAAGTCACTGAACATTTATGGATTTAGACTTCCTCAGCTATGAAGGGATTTGACTACCAAGTCTATAAGACCCACGTGAACACCAGAACATTCTGGGTCTGTGATTTAATTTATGCACTTTATGATACAAAGAGAGAAACCAAGATGGTGGAGACAGATATGTAACTATATCTATAATATGCACACAGGTGCTATGTAAACCTGGAGAGAGGAAACTGACCCAACCTTGATGGGGATCCCAGAAGACCCTCTAGCAATTTAGCTGATCCCAGATGAGTGAACAAAGTTGGCAAGAGAAGGCAGCGATGGGCTTTTCAAGCAGAGGAAAATAAATAGAAAATTCTCAGAGGCACAGAAGTACCAGATATACTTCTAGGGATGAACAGGTGGTTTTGCATTGATGTCACCTGGGGAGAAGTGGGAGCTGAAGCTGGGAAGCAGTATGGCATATGGAGATGCTCCTTGGGAGCAGGTAAGTGTATGGATAGGTTCTGGGAAGTGAAAATTTGGGGGCAAAGGGGATGAATAAAGTTTCTTAATATTTAACTGCCAATTTGCTTTTCAAATATTCATAATAATTTATACTCCTCTAAGCAATTCATGAGGGGTCTTTTCATTGCACTCTTGCCTGCATTGAGTGTTCTTGTTAAAATCAATCTTTGTGAATTTGGTTGAAGGAAAAAAGTTCTTCAAATTTGCATTTCTTGGATTAAGCAAACATTTTCATATGCTATTATCAAGTTCCTCTGTAATCAATCTTGTTCATATCCTTTGCTTACCCATCTATTTTTATTTTCACATCTTTTGCTTATTTTTTTAGTGTTTCTCTTAGTCCCCCCTCCTCAAATTTGAGTCCATTTTTATCTATTTGTATGAAACCTTTATATATTTGGACAATACTCCTTTTACTTAAACTTGCTGAAATGATATTTTCTTATTCCATTGTTTCAGTTTTATTTTGGTTATTTTTTGATGCCTTTTCAACTTTGTTCATGGTGGTTTTTGTCAAATGGAAGTTTCCAATTTTTATGTAGTGCAATGTGTCAGTTTTTCCCTCTGTGGTTTTGCCTTTAAGGTCATGCTTTGAGAAGTCCCCCCTTTACTCCAAAGTTATATAACTATCCAGCAAGGTTTTCATCCAGTACTGTTAGCTGTAAGAAGCAAAGCCATAAATCTTTAATCCCTCCGGGATTAAAGGTATATGGTGTGAGCAGAGTATGTTTCTGAGAAATACTGGGAGGTCCAGTTGACAAGGCTAGATGACCGAGTAGATGGGGGGAGGCAGGGGAGACGTGGAGGGGAATCATGGTTTTCATCCCTTAGGGGGGATGCAGGCTGGCAATCAGTCCCTTCTGCAGATTTGTCCTTCTGTGAGGTTGTTCGCTGTGCTCAATATTCCAGATCCCCTTTCCACCAGTCTCCACCCTGCTCTCATGCAGGAGGCTGACCCCTGTGAGCTGCATCCACGGACATCCCTGGCCTCCGGCTTCTAGATCGGGCTTAGCTCCTGGGGGCTCCCACAGGAAATGGGGGGCACCAGGCCCGGGGGTGTCTATCTCCCCCTCCCCCTGTCCCGCTCTCTCCCTGCAGGGCCGAGGGTTAGCAGGGGCTGCATTCCTGTGCTGACGGCCACAGCCTGGCCAGCAGCCCCTCTCAGGGTCCCTACAGCTCTCTCCCTCCACAGACATTCTCCTGGCCGGTTGCTACCCCTAGGAAGCTTTACCCATCCCTTGCTGGCTCCTGTCTTCACGTCCTATGCCATAACAAAATACCAAACTGCGTGGCTTAAAACGACAGAAATTTATTTTTTCACCATTCTGGAGGCCAGAGGTGTGAAAGCAAGGTGTCAGCAGGGCCGGGGCTCCCCTAAGGGCCTAGTGAAGACGCTTGCCTCTTCCGGCTTCTGGTGGCCCACGGTGTTCCTTGGTTTATGGCAGTGTAACTGCAATCTGCCGCTGTTTCCTGCAGCCTTCCTTTCTGCATGTCCCTCTGTTCTCTCCCCTTCTTAGAAGGTCACCAGCCATCGGATTTAGGGGGCCCACCCTAAATCCAAGATGATCTCATCTGGATCCTTAACTAATTATATCTGCAAAGCCCCTATTTTCAAGTAAGTTCACTTTCACAGGAACCAGGAGTTAGGACATGAATATCTCTTTTGGGGGGACACACTTCAATGCAGTACGGTTCCCCTTAACCTTGCCTGCGCTTTGTCCCTTCACTGGACATTCTTCGGTGCCTGACTAGGTGTGCGGTCCCCTTCTGCCAGGGCCCTGATGCAGATAGAGCGGGGCTCCCCCCAAGAGTAGCTGCGTTGTCACATGGGAGAGAAGGAAAGAGGAGCACTGCTGCTTGGGAACTGGTTTGCTGTCTGTCCCCAGGGAAACCCACGAGCTCTTAGAGGCTGGCTGACTCATGCCCCAGAGTCAACCTCAAAGCGGCCACACAAGTTCCCGTTGAAGGGAACGGGCTTCCCAAGCCTGTCTCCTACACCCCCACCCTCTACCTCCACGCCTGACGGATCTGCTTCCAATCAGAGACTTACTCTTCCACACAATTTAATTCAGGTAAACGCCAGTGCTAAAAAGATGCTGCATGATGGAAAACAGAAGGTGCCCCCACCCTGACATATCACTGAGCGTCTTTCTAGGGGAGCCCCATCCTCCTGCTTAACTCCCTCTTCTCCAACCACACTGTGCACAATTCTGCTTGTACCCTCTGTCTCTCTTCTTCCCGATCTCCTGGAAGGCCACCCCCCAGCCCATTTCCTCCGCCCGAATAAGTTCTAGCTTTAAGATGAAAATAAAATTCTGCCTACTCAGTGAAGCTCTCCCAGATCACTTCTGACACTTGACATTTCTATTTCTCTTTGAATTTCCAAAGCACTTATTGCTTTACTCAATTATTTGGCGCTTAACAATTGCTAATACAAATTACCTAATGGTCACTCTGTGCCACTAGTGGCCCCATTAATTCCTTACAAAAACTCTATAAGGTGAGGATTATTATCTTCTTCACAATAAAGGCTCAGAGATGTTGAGTAACTCGTACTTGTGACCAAACTGAAATTTAAATTCCATCATCCTCCAAATTGTCTTTTCAGTAGCGGTCTTCTCAGTACATGCTGTCTCATACTTAACATTTTTCCATTCACAAATTCAATTTAGCATTATACTCAACTTTTATGTATACTTTTCTTTTAAATTCTGTAAATTAAGTAAATTTAAAAAGTGGTGTAATCACACCTGCTCTGAAGAACTGGCGTCTGCGCTGAGCCTCGAATGTGGGAAAAGAGCAGCCACGTGGAGCCACGCCGCTTTCGAGCTCAGCTGCGTAGAATATCACCGAGGGAGCTTAAGAACAAACAAAACAACAGCAAAACCTTGACGCCTGGGTACCAGGACAGAGATTCTGAGTTAATCGGTTTGGTATGCCAGCTGGGATTTGGGGAAAGCCTCCCCTCACCCCCAGATGGTTGTAACTGAGAAATCCTCATCTAGGGAAGAGCGCCCCTGGTGGACAGAAGGCTGAGTCACACCACGGAGGGAGGCTGCGAAACCAGGGGCCGAGAAGGTGGGCAGAGCTGGGACACGGCCGGCATCTTAGGCCTGGGGAAGGAGTTTGAATTTTACTGAAATGCAGCTGGAAGCCCTGCAGGGTTTTAAGCTGGGCAGTGAAATATGACTTGAAAGCAAGTAGTACTTATAAAAACTACCTCATCCTTTTGAAGGCATGCACAAACCCTCCAGATTATGGATGAACCATAATTTATTCAACCGCTCTCCTGTTGATTGACATTTGGGTTGCTTCCAATCGAAAGCTATTAAAAATAGTGGTGCAGTGAATATCTTTGTGCACTTGTACTTTTGCATTTTTGTAGGATAGAATCCAAAGGCTTAAAAAATTTAGACAGGGAACATATTTGGGGGAGAGGGGAGAAAATCACTTAAGACTCCCTGTCATGCGAGGGAGAGAGAGCTCTTAAGCTCAAGTGTCTCAAATGCATGTTCCACACCAGCTTGGATAAGGCCAGGGTTAGCAGACCATCAAGATTTTGCAGCCAGCCACTGGTGCGTCCTACTATAACACTCAAGTGTGAGAAACACAGGCACACCCAGCATTACTGAAGTGGACATTTAATTTCCCTTTAGGTTTTAGTAATATCATACATTGATTACATTCACTCTTTCAGTTCTACCCAAGTGATTTAGCTAACCTGTTCTATGTTTAGTATTTTATATTCACATAAAAGTCAGCTTTTAAAAACCCTGTCATAAATCAGAACAAAATTTCCCTTTGAGATAGATACATATGCTATTTTTAAAAATAATTTCCATTGTCTAAGGAAAAGGAGGCTAATATGGCTGTTTCTCCTTGTATTCAAAAGTGTTCTTTTCTTAAGCCTTTTCTACCTTTCTTTGCACTTCTTTATATGCAAATAAGTTTTGCTTTGTTTAGTCAATTAACATTTATTCATGTGCTGTGCTAGGTGCTGGGGCTCAAGGATGAATTTAGTCCTTGCCCTCACGGAGCTTACAGTGTGAAACGGGAGACAGGTAAGCAGATGATCACAACTTGGGGTGAAAGGGCTTCTTCCAGGGAAGCAGGGGATGGTGTGGGAGCATGGAGGACAGTACCCAACCGAGATGGGATGTGGCCTAGAAGTGGGTGATCTTCACTTGGTCATAAGCAACCGAAATGGACTCTGGCTAAATTAAGCAGTAATTCGTATTGGTAGGTTATCACGGGACCAATGGGAAAGGCATTGGTTTCCTATTGCCAATGTAACCAATTATCTCAAACTTAGTAGTTTAAAACAACGCAAATTTATTCCTATAAAAGGTCTGGAGGTCAGAAGTCCAAAATGAATTATGCAGAGCTAAATTTAGGTGGCATCAGCACCAGAGGTCCCAGGAGCCAGTCAGTTCCTTGGCTCTTCCAGCTTCTAGAGGCATTCCTCCCCCTGGCCTATCACTCCAAGCCCTGCTCCTGTCCTCACAGGGCCTTCTCCTGCCTTTGAGCTTCCTGCCTCTCTCTGATAAGGACCCTTGTGATTACACTGGGCCCACCCAGATAACCCAGGAAAATCTCCCCTTAAGATCCTTGACTTAATCACGCCTGCAAAGACCCTTTTGCCACGTAAGGCAGCATATTCATAGGTTTTGGGACCTAGGACGTGGATATCTTTGGGAGATCGTTATTCAGGCACCAGAGGCAAGAGAAAAGCCTCCAGGAAAGGGAAGGCTGGAGGCAAGGGTGGCTGGGCAGCAGTGCGCACAGCCCAGGTCTTGCCCAAGGAACAGGCTGACGCGGCAGCTGCTGGACCTGCCGCGGGCCTGAATCATTTCTCAGCGGTCCCTGTGCCTGGGTTAGTTCTTCAAGACAAGACTTTTGAGTTGGAGCCTGCAGTTGGCGCAGCCTGGCTCAGGTGGCCCACCCCCTGCTAGCTGCCCGGAGGAGGCAGGGGGGTCCTGAAGCTCGGCCGCGGGAGGCAGGGTTTGCGTTCCACGGGGACTCGCACCACGGAAGCCCCCGCCACACCCGCCGGGAGGGTGCGCCAATGCTGCGGGGCAGGGATAGGGACACGTCTGGTGCGTAACGCACCACGGGAAGGCAAGGGCCATCAAGGAAGCCATCGTGCCCAAGAGATGCCTGGGTCGAGGCTCAGGGAAGGATCTTAGCATAGGTCGGTTCAGTTTTTTGTCTTTCTTCTAAAGGTACTCGTGGTCCCTTTCCCGGATTGTCATTTTTCAGAAGAACTTTACTAAATAAAGAGATCTGAAAAGAAATCAAAGACACACAGCATGTTTTTTTTTAACTTTATTTTGTACATTTAATAATTGAAAATATAAATTAAAAACTAAAAAGTAAACACAGATGAATAAATATATACATTTCTCAATTAAATGTACTGGATACATATAAATAATTTTGAATCAAACAATATGTTAACACAACATATTTCGTTCATAGTAATGCATTCATACAGTATTTGTCCTGTTGTGTCTGGCTTGCTTCGCTCAACACAATGTCCTCCAGGTTCATCCATGTTGTCATATGCTTTACGACTTCATTTCTTCTTACAGCTGCATAATATTCCATTGTGTGAATAGACCACAGTTTGTTTATCCATTCATCTGTTGATGGACACCTGGGTTGTTCCAACTTTTGGCAATGGTGAATAATGTTGCTATGAACATCGGTGATCAGATGTCTGCTCGTGACACTGTTCTCAGTTCTTCTGGGTATATACCCAGTTGTGGTATTGCCGGGTCAAGTGGCAGGTCTATATTAAACTTCTTTAGGAACTGCCAAACAGTCCTCCATAGTGGCTGTACCATTCTGCATTCCCACCAACAGTGAAGAAGTGTTCCTATCTCTCCACATCCTCTCCAACACTTGTAGTCCTCTGTCTTTTTAATAGTGGCCATTCTGATAGGTGTGAAATGATATCTCATTGTAGTTTTGATTTGCATTCCCCAATCATGAGTGATATTGAGCATTTCTTCATGTGTTTTTTTGCCATTTGTATTTCTTCTTTGGAGAAATGTCTATTCAAGTCTTTTGCCCATTTTTTAATTGGGTCATTTGTCTTTTTATTGTTGAGTTGTAACATCTTTTTATATATCCTGGATATTAAACCCTTATCCGATATGTGATTTCCAAATATTTTTTCCCATTGAGTTGGCTGCCTTTTCACCCTTTTGACAAAGTCCTGTGAGGTGCAAAAGTGTTTAATTTTGAGGAGGTCCCATTTATCTACTTTTTTTTGTTGTTGTACGTGATTTGGGTATAAGGTCCAAGAAACCACCACCTACGACAAGGTCTAGAAGATGTTTCCCTACATTTTCTTCTAGTAGTTTTATGGTCCTGGCTTTTATATTTAGATCTTTGATCCATTTTGAGTTGATTCTTGTATAGGGGGTGAGGTAGGGGTCCTCTTTCATTCTTTTGGTTATAGATATCCAGTTCTCCCAACACCATTTGTTGAAGAGACCGTTTTTCCCGTTAGCGTGGGCTTGGTAGGTTTGTCAAAAACCAGTTGACTGTTTAGGTGAGGGGTTGATTTCTGGGTTCTCAATTCTATTCCACTGATCGATGTGTCTATCTTTATGCCAGTACCACGCTGTTTTGACCACTGTAGCTTTATAATATGTTTCAAGGTCAGGCAGTGAAATTCCTCCCACGTGGCTCTTCTTTTTTAGAATGCTTTTGGCTGTTCGGGTATACTTACCCTTCCAGATGAATTTGGTAATTGCCTTCTCTAATTCTGTAAAGTAAGCTGTTGGGATTTTGATTGGTATTGCATTGAATCTAAAAATCAGTTTGGGTAAGATTGACATCTTCACGATATTTATTCTTCCAATCCATGAACACGGAATGTCTTTCCATTTGTTTAGGTCTTTTTGAATTTCTTTTAGTATTGTTTTGTAGTTTTCTGCATATAGGTCCTGTACTTCTTT
>JAQZBX010061101.1:0-17169 GCA_029593785.1 Cabassous unicinctus
GGGAGCTGGGCCCAGCCTCAAACCACACAGAGCTCCTGGAGCAACGACTCTGCCTCCTGGCCTTGTAAGGACCACGCTGTCTTAGACACTCTCGGGGCTGCCTCTCCTCAACCCCTTAGTGAGGAGCCCCTGGACTCCACCAGCCCCCATTGGGCTCTGACCGGAATCGTCAGCCTTTTCCTGAGATCAGGGTGCAATGCTGGGGTAGGGGTGCAGGGTCGCTGCCCTACATAGTTCAAATGAGAAATTAGGACATGGCGTAAAGAATCAGACAGTCCTCCAGCAGAGATTCTGGCAAGAGGTCTGAAACCAGCAGACCCGTGGCAATAAAAGGACTTTGATCCAGAAACACAGGCTTCCAAGCTGAGAACTTCCATCAGCAGTTCCTGGCAGAGGACAGAGCAGGTCTCAGCCTGGGCGGCTCTAAGCCAAGAGTGAGCAGGGGACCCCAGGCAGCCTCTGAGAGGGAAGACAAAGTGACTTTAGGTTAGAAATCCCAAAGAGCCTCAGCCCCTGAGTTTCCATCCTGGGAACAAAGCGGTTTCCATTAGGAAAAAGAGCTTGCACCTGCGGAAGAGGATTTGCCGTTTGATGGAAAGGATGTCAGTACAAGGAAAGGCCTTCAGCTCCAGGGACAAGAGCCTGGGAAGGCCCTTCTCCCACCACGCACAATGAGTCATCCACTGAGCGGCTCCGGAACCATGCCTGAGTGGCTGCAAAAAGAGCTGTCCTGAAGCTTTGCTTTTCATTTTCTATCAACTTCATCATATTTCCAACGTTCGTTTTCTGGAATACTCCTATGTACTCTGGAGTAACGTCAGCACGCAGGCCTCAGTCAGAAGACGGTACCAATGTTTTTCCTAGTAAGTAATTTAGGGATCATTCTCATCCGGTGATGTTATCTTATAGGTAAGAAACTGTTTTAGTTTGCTAAGCTGCCAAAAGCAGATACCATAAAAGGTAGAATTTCTTAGCTTACAAGCTGACAGTTTTTAAGCCATGAAAACGTCCAAAGCATCATCAGGACTATGTTTTCTTCCTGAAGACCCAGTGCTGGCGACCCTGGGCTCCTCTGTCACATGGCAAGGCACATGGCGGCATCTGCTGGTCTCTCCCTTCTCTGTGTTTCGTTGCTTTCAGCTTCCTGCTTCCGTGGCTTTCTCTTTGTCAGAATTTCGTTCTCTTATAAAGGACTGCAGTAAGAGGATTAAGCCCCATCCTGGATGAGGTGGGTCACTTCTTAAATTAACTCATACTCACCAAAAGATCCTAGTTATAATGGGTCCACACCACAGGAGGGGGTTAACTTTAAGAACGTATTTTTCTGGAGGCCCATACAGTTTCAAACCAGCACAGAAACTAAGGTTTTAGGAGGTTGACCGACATCCTCCAGGCCACTGAGGCGGCAGATCTGCTCCGGGAACTCATGCTGTCTGACCCCTAGGCCTGTGCTCTTTCCATTGCACTGTTGGAGATATTCAGGTTGGGTTTTACCAGGCGATGAGCTGCCTCATGGCTGTAGACCCAGGGAAAGTGGAGGGCTCACCCGCTCAGCTGAGATGCCAACGGGGCATCCAGCAGGCCTGAGGGCAAGGCAATGGAAAGGGATTGGTGGAGGCTGCTAGTGGGCATTCCCTTCTCAGACCCAGTGACACCGAGCCTGCCCTAGCCTTAGGGCAGGGGCACGCGGAAGCCTGCTCCCACCACAGACCTTCTCACGGATAAACGGTCTGTGTGGAAAGCCCATGGCTTAGTGCATCTGTGGCTTTGTGCAGCTGCCATGGATTCTTGGAGGTTCTCGGTCCTTAACCCCCAGGAATGCAGATGGTCCATGCCTGTTGTCCTGTATTCCTGCGGGGTCCTCCGGCAACCTCAGACCACCAGGGTAACGCACACCTGTATTTCCCCAGGGCTTCTAAGCCTGCACATGGGCTGCAGCAGGGCCACAGGCTATTCCCCAGAAGGCACATTAAGACGTGTCAATGCCAAATCTGGCTCCACCGTGAACCATATGCACCAGTCACTTGCTTTTTGAAGTCTCAGCTGGGAGAACAGAAGCTACACAGAACCAAGCACCTGCAAAAAGGAGCCATCTGCAAGCATTGCTTCTCAGTGTGGTGATGTGTCGGGGTCCCAGGAGGCTCGACAAAGAGAAATGAGTTGGTGAGGCAGGGCCAGGCTGAGGGGCCCTCTGGGTGTGGCTCGGGCTGCAGGTGGATTTCAGGGGTGGCATTGCCCCCAGATCCCTGCACCTCTCACTCTTCATCCTCCAGCCGACACCCCTTATTAGCCCATCTTTGGGGTGTGACAGTGATTCACCTCCCATCCACCCCTCACAGGGACAGCTTTGAGGACTAAAGCCCCCTCACCCCACCAGCCCCCTCCTCTCTCCCCAACGGGCACCTGATGGGTGAAGCATTCGGCAGCTGCTCCTGGGCAGTGGGAGATGAACTGGCATAGATCAGTGGCTTTGGCAGCTCCAGGGACAAAGAACAAAAGCCAGGCACAGTGGGTTTAACATGAGCACGAGTTTGGGTTTCACCCAGACATGGGGAAAGTCAGTGGGAACCAAGCCGCTAGGAAGTGTTGAGCCTGCCATCAGCGGTGACAGTTCCGCCTCATTTGGCAGGTAGGCTTGCTAAATTTAGCATTCTGCTTTATAGGTGTTTCCCAGCAGTGTGCCACGGATGCGAGAAGCTGAGCACATCGGCTGGCACCACGCCTTGGGGTGGAGGCTGGGAAAACAACAGGAGCTGGTCAGCCATTGCCTGGACTGGTGGCAGCTGGGCAGCTGGACCTTGGGGGTGAGGGGTGGGGGCTTCTGCCTTTCTTTTTTTTTTTTAAGAGGTACCGGGGATCAAACCCAGGACCCTCGTACATGGGAAGCAGGCGCTCAACCGCTGAGCTATATCCGCTCCCCAATGAGAGTTGGTGTTCTTGTCTGTTTGTTTTTAGGAGGCACCAGGGATTGAAGTACATGGGAAGCAGGTGCTCAACCACCGAGCTCCATCTGCTCCCCCCGCCTTCTTGGTACCAATACTGGCTTCATGATGTGTGGCAATGACATGTCACACAGGGAGAAGGGCTATTTCTGAAAGGTTAGTATCATAATGAATTGCAACTTGAACAATGAACAATGGATTTCTCTGTCTCACATTAGATAACCAGACAATTAAATAAATTTCAAAGGCTTCAGAAGAAGACGCTCTAGAGAAGGGATCTGCCAACTGTGCCCACAGGCCTGCAGTTGTCTTCCTAAATCAAGTTTTATTGGAACCCAGTCATGCCCACTGGTTCACGAATTGCTTCTGCTGCTTTCTGACTCCAGAGGCAGTGTTGACCAGTACGGCCTGCAAAGCCTTAAAAAACATATTTACTCTCTGGCTCTTCCCGAAAAAGTTTTCTGACTGTGCTCTGGAACAGCAGGCCCTGGGTCACCTCTTTTCAGTATTTCCGAAACCGAATAGAACTTGTCCATTTACCGCTGATAAGCCGCCACTGACAAGCTGGTGGCTGGAGCCTGGTCCAGACTGCAGAGAGATTTGGGTAGTGCAGTTGTGTTTTACAAAAATAAGCCACATTTTCAAATCGGGGGATTTCACATAAAACATCTGAGTTTTGGCTGCTCTTGAGAAACCATGCAATCAGGTCCCACTGGGCCCACATTCCTGCTGGCCACTGCTGGCAGAGCTGAGGCACAGTGGCCTTCTAGAGAGAAGTGCATCCGATAGAGTAGGATACTATTCTGCCGCAATCCCCACCACTCCCTATCGCTCCCTGCACTAAGTCAGGGTGAAGGTGACCATCTATCATCATTCTTGCCCTGCTGGCTTCACACGACTCAAGGCTTTATTATATATTACCTGCCTGTCAGTTCATGAGTTTGTGACCCACAAACTAAAATTAAGGTTCTTTGCTTTGGATTTGAATCCTCACAGTTTATGCTAAAGCACTGGCTGTGTCATGCTGAGCAGAAGCTCTGTCTATTATTACTTGCATTGAAAAATTGTCTGGGCGGAGCAGATATGGCTCTAGTGGTTGAGCACCTGCCTCCCACATGGGAGGTCCTGAGTTCGGTTCCTGGTGTCTCCTAAAAACAAAAACAAAACAAACAACAAGCAAACAAATTAAAAACCAACTCAGGGAACCCGATGCAGCTCAGTGATTGAGTGTTGGCTTCCCACATATGACATCCCGTGTTCAATCCCTGGCCCCTGGTACCTAAAAAAGAAAAAAAAAAAAAAAAGAAACAATGTCTGGTAGAAAAAAATAATAAAAGTGATAATTCATAATGAAAAGATGGGGCCCACTGTTCTAACACAACTGAAAAACCAGAATATGTTCTTTCATATAAATGAAGTTCTTTCTTTATCATCTGTCAATAGTGGGATTGGAACATTTCTCCTCAACCAGGCAGCTCCATTTGACTTGCCAACATTTACTCCCAAGGATTGCTCTGGGCAAGTGTTTCCCACAGCTGCCTGCTCTGACTCACCTGTGGGGAGGGGAGGTTGGTAAAGGTGCACATTCCTGGATCCACCTCCATGCTGGAATCAGAGTCTGAAAGGGACACTAGGAAACCCTATCATCAGTAAGTTGCTCTGTGCTTCTCATTCATGCTACATGCTTTTTAATTAAATTTTTATTTTTAAAGAAGCTTTTAGAGTACATAAATGTTACATTAAAAATATAGGAGATTCCCATATGCCCCACTCCCCTCCCCACACACCTTCCCACATCAACAACATCCCTCATTAGTGTGGTACATTTGTTACAATTGATGAACACATATTGAAGCCTTGCTACTAACTACGGATTACAGTTTACATTATACTTTACACTTTGTCCCGCACAATTTTGTAGGTTATAACAAAATATACAATGGCCTGTATCCGTCACTGCAGGGTCCTGCAGGCCAAATCCAATGTCCTGAAAATGCCCCCAGGTTCCACCTGTTCTCCCCTCTCCCTCCCCTCAGAACCTCTGGTGGCCGCTGTCTTTATATCAGTGATAATAGTTCTTCCATTGCTAGAATAATAATAAGTCTACTTTAGTCCATTGTTCATTCCCCAATTTGAGGATTTTTTGACAACTTTGCCTTCTCAGCTTCAAGGATGAAGGCCCGTGGAAGTTTGGGGCTCCCAATTCAGTGGGTAACTGAAAAGGTGATGTTTAATATTATGCAGCCAGCACGAGCCAAAGGCCTTTGGGCAGAATTTTCATTTTCTTCATTACAGAAGCCATGCCTGAAAAGAAAGCTCCTGAAGTGA
Organism: Cabassous unicinctus; assembly: GCA_029593785.1. Lineage (NCBI taxonomy): Eukaryota > Metazoa > Chordata > Mammalia > Cingulata > Chlamyphoridae > Cabassous > Cabassous unicinctus. Next base: position 5,271 of record JAQZBX010061101.1, read on the forward strand.
CCTACCTCTGCTTCCCAGTGAGAGTTGTTTTTATCGTTTGTTTTGTTTGTTGTTTAGGAGGTACCGGAGATCGAACTCGGGACCTCCTACACAGCAAGCAGGCGCTCAACCACTGAGTCACATCTGCTCCCCTGGCACAAATTTTTGATCTGACCTAATTCCCAGCACCTTTCCACACTCAGTGGTGGCTGGATGGAGTAAGAGCTGACCTGGCCACCCAGGGGCAGGCCCCTTAAAGAAGATGATGAAGTTGCCATGCCTGCGTCCAGCAGCTGCCAGGCCTCAGGGCACATAGAGGAAGTTTCGGGGGCTGGCCAGAAGGTACAGCCCACCTGGGAGGGCCCCAGGCAGCTGTTCTTCTCCCAGCCCTTATCCTAAGGGATTGGCCAAGGTCAAAGGCCCTTTGTCCTTTCAAGTCTGCAGTGACCTTCTTCCTGCCCACAAGGCCCGTTGCTGATCTGCTCACAGCCTTGTCCTCTCGTGGGCAGCAGCTGGGCAGCTGGAGACCCCCTTTCCACACACCGGACCCCCTCTGGGCAGCCGTGGTCCCCGACGTCCTCTGATGAATCCTGGGAGCACAGAGATGGCAAAGCTTGAACAAAATCTTCCCCCTTAAAGGCGTGGCTTTGAAATTGGGTGCCCTTTGGGGAAGAGGACGTTTCAAAATGTTTACTTGGTACCTAAATCTCAACAGAAGAGAGTTCAAGGGAAGCTTCAAACGGTCCCTTGAAAAACTGACAGTAAGCACCCTAGAATTCAGCTAACCCAGGAAGGAAGGATTGGGGGTGATGGGCAAGCTGTTTTGAGCAAGTTTCCCCAAGTGTGGCTTATGGATGCCCGGGGGGACTTGGTAAAATGCAGATTCCTGGGAGCCTGGTTTAAGAGGCTGCATCTGTCAAAAAGACCCAGGAGACTCCAATACTTCCCATATGTTTGAGAAAACTGGTTTAGAAACATGTTTCAACAAATGCACCCTCCGGCCGTTCTTCTCTCTGTACCTCTTATCCTGCCTCGTGGTTAACCTAGGGCTTCCTAGGGCTGAAGGCGAGATCTCTGCGGACAGAATCCCGGTAATGAGAGAGTGAATGGACCCATCTGTCCACCACCGAAGAGCAAGGGGAGTGAGGGGGTGGAGCAGCACAGGGACATCGAGTCCCAGAACCCCAAGCCGCTCTGTCCCTCCGCCCTTGGATAATAGGTGGAATCTGGTTCCTGCAGCTCAGAACTCACCGGGATGCAGCCGGGCAGCCGTGGTCACTCCCCCAGGCCGAGCGGGGATCTCTATGCATGCCACCATGCGGGAAAAAGAGCGAGAAGCACCGAAATCATCCCACAGTGACCATTTCTGCTGGCTTTAACCAGCCAATATGGGGGAGCAAGGGCTTCCAATTCAATAGCCAGGGAGTGGAACAAGGAAGCGAGCGGTCACACCCGCTGGCTTTTTATCTGAGCATAAAATCAAATGATCAAAAGCAGTTGTTATGCAGGTGCTTTTTCGGGACTTGGGAATTGTCCTGAGTGACATTACAACGACAGATATAGGCCATTTTACATCAGCATATACCATGCAGAACTGTGTGGGAGAGAGTGGGGTCTACAATGTGAACTATGGTCCATGCTTAGTGGCAAAGCCCCAGGATGTGTATATCCATTGTAGGTGATGAGCCACACTAATGAAGGATGTTTATGTGGGAGGTTGTGGGAGGCGTGGGAGGTGGGGAGCATGGGAATCCCTGTAATTTTTGTGTAACATTTATGTAATCTAAGCATCTTTTAAAATATTAAAAAAAAAAAAAGTTTTCTATCATAGAGTTGATTTAGTATGGTAAATATTTACTTTTAAAACATTATATGTAAGATATATCATAGTGATTTTAAATATGTTAAATATGCATATTTCACAAAACATTTTAACATAGCTGTATAAATTTCTCATGAAAAAAAAATCAAATGATCAATGCAAGGCTGATCGGTCCCCAGCTCTGCAGTCTCCTTCAGAAAACGCTCCGTGCCCGGGGAGGGGAAGGCTCGCCTGCCGGTCCATCCAGAAAGCCCCCGTTCTCAGGCCCCTCCGTGCAGCCCCCCGCCCCTCGAGCTGGCTTTCCTCCCAGGTTTACAGCTCCCAGGCCTGGCTGGCTCCTGAGGCTTCGGAGGAAGGCTAGTCTAGGAAATGGGAAGACAAATCTAAAAAAACTGGCAGAAAAACATGGCCCTGAAACACGTGACACAGAACCCTTTCAGGAAAAATTCCCACCAGAAGGCTGCTGGAGGAACCCCATGGGAATCCCCCATTTAGAATGGGATTTGATCTGGGATCAAGGGGCCTTATCATTGGGCCCCCGGAGGGGAATTGACAGGTGGGGTCATCAATCAAAACAGCAGACAGCTGGGACCCCTCCCCCTAACATTAGCAAAGGAGGAATAATTAATGGTTTAAAAGCAGACGCACAAGCTAAACCTCTCCCTCCGCCTTCACCAGCCCGCAAGTAAACCTGGGGACCCGTAATCTGCTATTTTCTCCCATTTCTCTTCTCTTCTCTCATTTCCTTGATGAACTACTGGCCTAACTAAACCGGCATGTTCCTAAATTCTTTTTTGTAACATAGCCAAGAAGCTAGAGGAATCCAGCAACACTTCTTTTTTTTTCTTTTTTTTTTTTTTTAAAGATTTATTTATTTATCCCCCCCTTGCTGCTTGTGCTGCTGTGTCCATTCCCTGGGTGTCTTCTCTGTGTCTGCTTATCTCCCCCTTGCTGTGAGGTCCCGCTGCATCAGCCCACGGCGCCGCGCAGCCGGCCTGCCCTCACAAGGAGGCCCTGGGAAGCGAACCCGGGGCCTCACACATGGTAAACGGGGGCTCTATCCATTGCGCCACACCCGCCTCCCAACACTTCTGATTCATCAGCAGTAAAGGGACGAGCTCAGGGTGGCATGGAGGGGAGAGCAGGAGAAAGGACAACGGAAAGTGGGGCAATCCCCCCCGGCTGCGCACACTTGCTTCAGTCGGATCATTCCCTGGAAGGAGCCCAGGGCAAGGCGGTTGGTTTCCAACCATTCGGGTCTGAACCCGGGCGGCTGGAGGAAAGGGAATGGAAGTGGTTTGTCCGCTGAGCCCATCATTTCAGACCTTTAACCTGCTGGAGGGTGACTCTGGAATGTGTGCGAGGCTCTGTTTAAGCTCAAACCCAAACCCCAGCCCCTGCACCCTGAGGTCTGGTTGCTCGGCCTGGGCCCAGCCCCTGGGCACTCACCCCGGCCGTGTCGAGCTGGGCCGGGCCCGCTGAGAGCCGTTCCAGGAACACATGTTGGCAGCAATGCCGAGACACTCATTTTTTGGAAGTGAGGGCGACCGCAGGTTAGGCGGGCAGGCCCCGGGCTTCCTTTTCCACTGGGGAGAGAGAAAGAAAACCATGTGCTAATTGTCCGTGCGCTGAAGCCGCAGAGTCAGAACACACGCCCAGGGTATGGGGAGATGCTGGCCACTCAGCACTGCCTTTGCCAGCGCCCTTCTGCCAGAACAAAAGCTCCTCTTAGTCCAGTGCTCTCCCCCACGCCCCACGGTCCTCAGCCCCTTGATGGTGAGCATCGCTGTCTGAACAAGGTTGTGGGGCTGTCTTCAGAGCTTACAGATAACAGGGCCAGATGTTACCCATCACCGTGGAGCACAGGCTAAGAAAAGGGGCTCTAACTACACCAGACTTCAAGTTTGCCATAAAGAAAGAATTTTTTGCACAGAGTGTGAACATCAGGTGGGAAAGTGGTGATGAGGCCTCACTCAGAGCTCTGGAGATGTATTCAGCCACTTGTTCTCTTGGCTTGTTCTTATTTATTTTTAAAGAGCTTTAGATTACATAAATGCTACATTAAAAAATATATATGCCCCCCCTCTCCCCCTCCCACACTTTCCCCCATTAATGACACCTTTCATTAGTGGGGTACGTTTGTTACAGTTGATGAACAGATATTGAAGCATTGCTGCTAACCATGGTCTATAGTTTACATTATGGTTTATACTCTGTCCTGCACAATTTTATAGGTTTGGACAAAATATATACTGGCCTCTATCCATCATTGCAATGTCCTGTAGGACAAATCCAATGTCCTGAAAATGCCCCATGTTACACCTGTTCTTCCCTCTCCCTCCCCTCAGAACCTCTGGTGGCCACTGCCTTTATTTCAATGATAAAAGTTCTTCCATTGCTAGAATAATAATAAGTCTATTATAGAATAATAAGTCTACTTTAGTCCATTGTTCATTCCCCAATCTTGAGGATTCTGGGATGGTGATGCCCACTCTGCCTCTAATTGAAAGGGGGCTTAGATCCCATAGGGCAGATGGATGGTGCTATCTTACTTGCAGTTGCAGACACTCTCTGTTCCTTGGGATGGGCGTTGTCCATCATCATCTCCTTGTTAGTTGTCCTGGGTGAGTCCAATGAACTGTAACTTCAGGAAAAAGAAAGATGGAAAAATGCCAAAATGTTACAGTGATTGTCTCTGTGTGGTGGCACAATTATGGATTTGATTTTTTCTTTCTACTTGGATATATTTTCCAGGGTTCTTTGACAAGCGTTTATTACCTTTGTCATCAGAACGAAGAAACACTTCCCGGCACTGGATGTGCTCTAGGCTGTAGGGCACAAATGAGTAAGCCTGCGCTGTGGGGCAGAATCAGGGGTGAGGGCCTGCAGGCAGGCATGGTATCATTCCCAGGACTCAAGCAGTTGGCCTCCAGTGTCAGGAAGTCTCCCGCGTCCTCAGGAGATTCCCTAAAGCACACTCATAAAACCTGCAAGGTGCAGGCTTCCAGAAACCTCCTTATGAGCTTGGGCTCCTCAACTCTATTGCCAACCACCCTCTACCGGATTGTCTTGGCGAACTGGTAGGGGAGCAAGATTTGGAGGGAAAGAAAGGGAGCTGAACGGCCAGCCCCTGGCCCTACCTGCATCTGCGTCTCTGGTCTGGAAAAGCGGCAATTGCTGGCAACACTCCTGGGGCTCACCCCTGCTGGGTTCAGCAAATCATTTCTCTAAACTGTGGTTGTCCTGAGCACAGACAGGGGCTGGGGGGAGAGGATAAATATTTGGTTTTTCTAGGAAAATATATTCAATCATGTATGCTTAAAAGTAGGACACTAATAATAAATTTCCCTCTTGCCAACTTCTAGCACTGAGGTTTTTGCACGTTTGTTCCTATGGTAACATATATAAAACAACATTTCCTATTTTAACCACTTTCAAGTATACCATTCAGAGATGTTAATTGCATTCACAGTTTTTGCTACCATCACCACCATGCATTAGCAAAACTTTTCCTTCAGCCCAAACAGAAAATCTATACCCATTAATCATTAATTCCCCATTCCCTGGCCCCTGGTCACCTGTAGTCTAGTTTCTAACTCTATGAATCTGCATGTTCTAATTATTCCATAGAAGTGAGATCATACACTATTTGTCCTTCTGTGTCTGGCTTATTTCACTCAACGTGGTGGCCTTCAAGGTTCGTCCATGTTGTTGCATGTATCAGGACGTCATTCCTTTTCACAGCTGAATGATAATCCATTGTAGGGTTATAGCATATTTCACTCAGCGTGATGTCTTCAAGGTCCATCCATGCTGCAGCATGCCAGCCATGAGTTTGGAGGGAAGACAAGGGACAGACATTCACATGCATGTTTGGGATAGCAGATACGGTAGCTTGGTAGCTCTTTACTCCAAACTTCTTTTTGAAAAGATGAAAGATGAATTTCCCAGACTCTCTTGCAACCAGAGTTCACTGTGGGATTGAGACTGGCCAACCAAGTGCGCTCATGCAGACTTGGGTTAGGAACAGAGTCCCGTGGGGAGGGAGGCAGAGCTCACAGACATGGAGTGACTTTGCAGCCAAGCAGGTTTGATCGTAGCTTTGGATCCCTGGATCACAGCTGGAACAGGCTGTTCCTGGAGCCATTTGCCATGGCAGCTTCCTGATCCTGGGAGTATGGTTAAGAGGTAAGAGCCCAGAGCCCTGCAGTAGGCAGAGCAGCTTGCTGATTCCCCAGATGATTCCTGAAGTTCCCTCGGCGGGTCTGTCCAGCAATGGTGTTTTCCTGGAAGTCATTGCTGGGTGCTCAGCCCAGAACCCCACTCCTTCCAGCCTTCCAACAATTTTGTAAGCAACTAATACTCTGCGTTAAACTCCTTTCTGCTTAAAATAGCTATAATGCTTCTGTTATCTGTAACTGAGCCCTGACTCTCCACAAAGATGTGCTGAATGCCCACTGGATGCCACATCCTGTGCTTCTAGCTGAGAATACAGGCGTCAATTCATCCACGGGGAGCACTTCCTATGACCCACAGACCACGCCGACATGCTTTCCCTTTGGGAACTTACAGTTCATTGATGATAATCGCATTTGGATAAATATATGAATAATCACAGATGGATACATTACAATACAATCTGTAAGTACCATAACAGGAGAGCCAGATAAAGTCCTGGAGAAGCAGAGAAGACTGAGGTCAAGAGTTGGACAAGCCTTCAAAAGTGGGAGCCCTTGTCCTGTAAATGTGAAATGCTCAGGGTTTCTCCTAAAGCCCCACTTCTTTTTCAGGCTGTCCCCAGTCCCCTCCCCACCACCTTTCACTCCAGCCAGGTTGGTCTTCTCGTGATTTCTTACCTCACTGCCTTTGTTCATATTATTCCAAATACCTTGAGTGTCCCCGGCTGGGCAATAGTTTTCCATCTTCATTTGGAAGCCTTTCAGTCCCAGATGGTACCAGCTTGACTTGCTAAGTGTCCATCCAGATTATATGAATCGTGTTGGACTCTGTATGCACACGAGTGTGACAGCAGAGTCCCAGCCCCTTGTCCACTAATGCCCTAAATTCAAAAAGCCACAGCCGGCCATTGTCCATCCCCGTCAACTGAGCTCACACACACCACTGGCGTTTTAAAACATTTGCTGGATTCCCATCACCCTGGTAGCAAAAGCAAAATCCTGTCAATCATTTTCTGCCCACGATACCATCGGGAAAACAAAATCTGCCTTTCTTCCTCTTAAGAGCTCAGAAAACTAAAGTACTTCTCCTAGGAGCAAAGGTTGGAAAGACTTTGCAATATTTATTTAATTGACTCAGCTTCCACATTTTCCACATTGAGTGGCACATCCGGTCAGAGAAAAGGCCTTGTCAGCAGTTGACCTGCCCACGCTGTGAGCATCGGTAAATGCCAACGAGCTCTGGGATACGTGGCTCCTAAATGAATCCAAGATTTTTAAACTCAGAACTCAATGAGGCTTGCTCTTAAAACAGAGACCCCCTCCTGCTGCCATCCCCCCATGCAGGGACTTTTCCTCGACATCATTTACTCATCTAGATGCTCTCAGACAGAGATGGAAACTCAAGACCCTTCAGAACCAAAGGCTGGCGTGGGTTGAAGCCTGTGGCCCTGCCCATTGGCCCCCTGCAGGTTTCTAACATGCCTCTCCTTGCCCAGCACCCAGCACTTCCCATGTGTTTCTCTTTTTTCTAATGACAAAAACAAAAAGACCCAGCGAGAGGTCAAGTACAGCCAAGGTCGCACTGCAGGTCCAGTCAGAGTCCTTAAACTTGCCTATGGCTCCTTCCACCCTTGAGTAAAGTCCAAACTACTCAAAGCCTGGGAGGCCCTTTGAGGCCTCTCATGTTCCCCATGGACCTCCAAGACCCACCCACCCCCTCTCACTGGGGGCTTGGCCCGTGCCACCACCTCTGCTAGAATATCCTTCTCTAACCTCCAGCTCCACCACCTCCTACCCATCTGCCTGGCTGTTTCCCTCTCTCCTCCCTGCCTCGATTTCTACATCTCCTCATTCAGTCTCCAAGCATCCTTCTAGAACTTACCCAGTGGGTATGGCGCTGGACACTTAGGACATGCCAATGGACAAGCAGACCTGCCCTGCCCTTCCAGAGAGGACCGTCTGGTGAAGAGACACAATTCAACAAGCAGCAAGGAGGTGCTGTTGGGTGGGATACCAGCGGGGGGCCATGGGAACACATTGCTAGGATGTGTCCCCATCAGTGTCCTCTCTCTCTGCTCCCATAGCCCCCATAGTAGTTACCATACCAGGCGCTAATTCCCGCTGGCCTGCCTCTCTTCCTCTAGACTGTCAGCAACCGGACACTTACACAATGCTGTGGACATGCTGCCCCAGAGTCAGGCCAACTGGGCTAAAATCCTGGCTCTCCTACTGCTAGCCATGCATCCAGGTAAGTTCCTTAAAGGCTCTGAGACTTGATTCTCGCATCTGTAAAAGTGCCTGCAGCCTGGCAGGAGCACTGCGGGATTCGGTGACACAGTGTGTCTGAAGGGCTCGGGCTACTGCTCTCACTGGCTGCTGAGATCAAGCGCACTTCCCGGCCCAGGCAGGGTCTATGTGAGTTTCTGCTGGATGTCTGAGGCCTTGGCCTTTAGACTTCCAACCCTTGTAACTGAACGTGTCCATGCCCCAGCGTACCAGAACCCGCCCTTCTAGAGCCTTCCCTGCAGAAGGTCCAGGGGGAGGGAAAGGATCTAATCGTCCCAGAAGGAAGGTGTCAGATGAACACAATGGACAGGACTCTGTGAGAGGCAGTTAGCATGCCCGGAACCAATGGGCCAGGAACTTTCCCAACAGGCCGTGGCCGCTCCATCTGGCTTGCTCTTTGGTCAGAGGTGAGGCTGGGTTCAATCAGCTATTGTTCTTTGATCAATCACTTTTAACAGGAGGGGAACTCTGGAAAAGGCCTTACACAGCATCTGATTTTCCAGCTTCAGGAGAAATGGCATCCAGTGGAAGGAACCAGCATGGGGCCATTTCATCTTTCCCAGCAAGGATTCCTGGTCCCAGGATCAGCTCATGACAGAAGACATTGCAATCCACCCAACACAGGAGCTGTGTGTGAACTGAAAGAGCTATAGCATCCTGGATTCCAGGGCCTTCCCGGAGGGGCTCTGGCATTTGGGGAGACCACACTCAGGACGGTAGGAATGGGAGGTTCCCCTGGAGCCTGCCAGCACGTGGGGTACAAAATCCTCGTGTTGTTGACAGCAGTGATAGGTCTGTAATTCCCACTGCAGCTCACCTCCAGCCCCAGGCAGAATTATTAGCAGTGGGGACCTAGGAATCTAGAATCTGTCTGGACACGTGAAGAATGTAGAGCTCAGAGAAAAAACAATGTAGAGTCTATGTGTACATAATAAGTTAATTAAAAGCTAATGTTTCCTGGGTATTTCTATGTGCCTGAGTTAAGCCATTTACATACACTAACTCATTTAATCCACACCACAAACCTATGTTGTAGATACAATTTTCACCCTCATTTTTCAAATGAGGAATATGGGGCACAGAGAGGTTTAGTTACTTGCCTAAGGTGGCGCAGCTAGTAATTGAGGACGCTGGGCTTTGATCCCAGATAGTCAGGCTTCAGAGTGCACTTCCTATGGCTGGAAAGGCCTGGAACCTACCAGCCTTATACGTAGTGGTTAATTCCAGGACCGGCACCTCTGAGGCAATGAGGTGGGCTCACACGCGTTCTTTCAACACAGATTTACCCATGGCCTGTCCCAGGCAGGCCTCGAGCTGGGTGCTGGGGTGCAAAGCTGAGCTGACTTGGCCTTTGGGAACACACAGCCATTGCATATGTCTTTAGTTTCACCTTCACCCCTGCTCATTCTTTGCTCTGCCCACAACAAAATTAAGATTTATAGTAGGGAGTTTTCCATAACGTGGTCAAGTTGAAAGATCACGGGATTATGAGGTGAAGATTCGGGTCTGAGTGCCAGATCCATCACATCCCGGCTCTAGGCCCTTCAGAAATTCCCTTCAAGCTTTAAATCCCTCATCCAGAAAGACACTGAAAAACAAATTTTTTGAACAACCCTTGCCTCGCCTACTTCATGGAGTTGACGCAGGCGAAATCACTTTTTACGCCACGCAGTGCCACACTCATACCAGTTATTGAATTCCCAGGTGGATTTCTTGCAGATGATAGCCTATCATTTCCTTTCCATCGAGACTTTTCTAAACTGGCCCCAGTGTGGGAGGAAATAAAGAGGATGCCCAGCTGCGCATGGGACGAGTAAAGCCTGCTGCTGTAAGCTCGCTGTTGGCATGGAGACAGAGGCGAGCAGGCGCTCTCCAGCACTGCAATCTCCGGGAGAACGTGGCAGCGCACAGCTGGCCTGGACCGAGTCGAGACGCAGGCTGAGCCGGTCACCGTGCTGCTGTGTGACTGGAGAGGGGAGGGACCCGCCTGGCCGCCGCCGCGCCTGAAACAGGCCATCCAGGAACCTGCAGCCGGTGGCTGAGACAGGCTCAGGGCCTTCTGGAAAGGCTGGTGCCCCCTGTAGGTGAGCAGAAATGCGTGCGCCAGAGATAGGCCGGGAGCAAGGAAGGAGGGGATCCACAGCCCAGTGTGCTGGGAGCAGCCCCGGAGCTTCTTGCAGGGGGCAGCAAGGAAGGGGGCGGCTGAAGTCAGCTGCAAAGCTGTCCCGCTGCAGCCCTCCCAGCTATCTCCACGTCTGCACAGAACTGGGGACAACACAACCGATCGTGCCTTTCCAGGGAGCTCAGAGTCACGATCACGCTGAAGAACTTGCAGCCAGCCCCCTCCGCCCCCCTGGCTTTGCACATCCTTAACAAACGGAAGCCTGACGCCAGCACATCTGCGGCACGCCCAGCTGCAGGGCCGTGTGGCATCTCCCTCGCCTTCCAGGATCCTAGGTTTTCTCCAAGCCGACGAATGAGTCCCTGAGAACAAAAATGCCTTGTGAATCCACACAAAACTGACTCATTCCTCTAATCGTAGAATTCTAACTGAAAATGTCAAGCGTGACAGGTGCAAGCTTGTCCCGCAGCCCCACCGCCCCTGCCTGGGAGTCCCTCATTTCCTGAAAGCTCCTCGCTTTTTCATTACAAATGTTGATTTTCACACCCATGCCCTCAAAACTTGCCATCTTTCTGTTGTATTTTCAAGACGGTGCTGAGTTAATGTTTTCTTTGTCTTCCAGGATGCTTCCATTCCCCATACATATTTTTCCTCTAGATAATCATAAAAATCAAAAGCCTTCATTAGCCTCCACTATCCAGGACACAGGTGCGTGGCTGCAGTCAATGGCAGCTGCCTGTCACGTTTGTCCCCAAAATACCTCCCATTTCGGAGCTCAAGCTCCTGGACACAGGAAACGTTTCCCACACTGGACAGCCTGACCTGGCCACACCCGGGCTTCTGGAAGTGGGGACAAGCCTTCCTCTGTAAGAATTTCCTATAAAGAGAGTAACTCCAGCATGCCACCTGTGCCTCAAATGTAGTCAATACACATCTGAGTTCAAGTAAGATGTTCTTGAGCTATAAAGAAGTAATAAATAAACTCTGCCAACTATGTGTCAAAAAATAAAGGTGGTCATGGACTATGGGGGGCGGGGGAAAGTGGTGGGTTCTGTGCTCTCTAAAGCCCCTGAGCAGCATCTGACACCGTCTTGAAGTTTAGAGACTTGGGAGATCTTGGGCCAGCAATACCCTGGGGCAGGGCCAAACCCCAAAGAGCCACTGTGTGTGTGGTCCTCCCCTCAAGTAAGATGGTGGTTACTGTCTCACAGGATTGTGAGAAGTAGGAGGAAGAGAAGATGCATGAGAAGAGGAGAAGAAGGGAGAAGAGAGGGAGGAACGGGTGGAGGAGGAGAAGGAGAAGAGGGGAGAGGCGTGTGTCCCCTGGACTCCGGCGGGAAGGCCGCGTCATGCCTTGAGGGAGAGGCCGCAGCCCTGTGAGGCCAGGAGGAGGTTGACGCCGGCTGTTTAATGTCCCTTGTTCAAAGCTCAAAGTCCTCCCTGCTCCTGGAACACAAAAGGGTGCCTTGAGTAGCGGGAGAGAAGGGCCTGCGGCCCAGAGCAGCAGCCTGC
>JAQZBX010061102.1:0-17211 GCA_029593785.1 Cabassous unicinctus
AATCATTTTAGATTTTTACTATGCCTAAGCAGGGTTTTATCCTTGGCAGTCACCACCACCCTTGTATTATTTCTCTATTTCTTTCATTGTATGAAAATCCCAGTGAAGTTCATTATTTTTAGACACAGTGAATTATCTCTTTCCATCTTTGCCTCTAGGCACTACTGAAATTGTAGATTCCTGCTTATTTCAAAATATTGAAAGAAGAGAAATGCATCAAATGGAGTGAAAAAAAAAGAAAAGAGAAAAATATATGTTCACCTCTTGGGAAGCCCCCTGCCAACCCCAGCCCGTGGTCAGTTGCACCAAACATGCTTCTAAGGCTCATTTAGTCCTTCCAGCCCCACTTGCATCCTCTAATCCCCAAAGACCTAGACAGCATGAAAGGGCTCGAGTTGCTCCAAAGTCTCTTCCCTCTATCTGGAGAGCCCAACTGTGTGCTATGTAAATGTTCCCAGCTATTTTCCCCAAAGCAGTTCTTAATCACTCTGCTGTTTGCATCATTTGCTGTTGCTAATGATCTGTCCTTCTCTCAGGACAGTCCTGACATTTCTCTTGTCTGCAGCTGGGTTGCCTCAGAGAATGTTGTGACTGGAGAGAAGCTGGAAGGACATGAGGAAAACAGACCCCATAACTCCTCTGCCACAATGAGCAGAGTCTCACTGGTGGCACTTGAAGACAAAGAACTTCAGAGAATGGATACAATTACAGGTTCCCATGCCTGACATACCATTCGAAACTCTCAACAACAAATACCTGAAATGCCCACACACTTGTGTTAATTTTGTCATGTTTTGAATAATCATATGCTGAATATCACAGTGCAGGAAACTTGCTTGTACTCTGACCACTTTTTTGTTGCTTACAAAATATTATATTCCTTTTAAAACAGTAAGTTCATTTTAAAGAATTTTAATCTGTTCATAATAGATGCTCTTGGAAGAGAGTTAACAAATAGCTCATCAAAATGTGTAACCAGAAAAAAAAAAAAAGGCACATGGTTTATAAATTTTAATCAGCATCCAAATGAGCATCTGTTTGTGGTTGGGACTCAGCCAAGTCACCTGTTCCAGGCCATGCTTTGCATGGTGAACAGGTTTGGATATCTTAATAGCAGAACCTATTGGCAGCATTTGTTTATCCTCATTCTCAACAGCAGTCCCTTAATATCACAGGATAGCACAAAGCACCATATGTGCTCCCTTTCTGATAAACTTCTTTACCTGCAGGCATTTTAATAAATAATACAGGATGAAGATGATGATGATTAACATTTTTTTAAGCAAATACAGATGCCATACAAGAGCTTTAGCATTGACTGAGCATCTCCACAGTTCTGGTGCTGCACTAGGCACCACAGAACATACCTGAGATGTGGGTCCCAGTTCTCCAGGATTTCTTCCTAAATGAGGAAATGATGAAAAGTACTCCCCTACCTTTTTCATGTGGTCAGAGTTTCATGGATAATAATAAACCAGAACAAAATAGTTTTCCTTCTTTCTGTGTTTAAAAAAAAAAGCTCTTAAAATAAAAGAAATAGAGTATTTTCTATATCCACTTTCTCACTTATAATCACCCAATCCATTATGCCTTTGAGTAACAGATTCCAAAATTACATGCCTGCCAAATTTGGGCACAACTAGGACCACAATTTTATCAGCTTCTCAGATCCTGGGATCTTCTTAACTCTCATGACCAAATTCCCCATTTATCCTCCTTAGAATTTAGAAGCCAAAGCAGACACAGAGGCAGATCCTGCTCTCAAGACTGTCTTTGCATGCCTAAAGGTATAGAAAAGCTCCACAGGTAATGAATGTGTTCCTAGAGGGGGGAAATGCCTTCTGTTTAGGTCCCTTCCATTTCGCCAATCCCCACCTCTCTCCAACACTTTGTGTCTTTTCACCAGATCTGCTGCTAACCAGGGAGTCCAAGGCTGTCCCAAACAATGTCCTTAGTCCACAAAACCCATAGCCTGCTCCCAACTCTTCTTTCTCATAGATCCCAACCATCACACTTCTAGGCTCTTCTGGCATGTAAAAAAATGTGTCTTTTAGATGTTATGACTCTTCTTACAAACCCCCCCAGAAGTAAGCTTCTTGAAACATAAATTAGATCATTCTTTTGCTTAAAACCAATAGCTTTGAAGTGTACCTGGAATAAAATCTAGATTCCTTCCCATGGCATATGTTACAAGGCTCTCTGTGACTTGAACCCTCTTGATCCCTGCAGCCACCATTTCCCTGCAAGCTTACCTGCACACACATACCACACCCCTAGATGACTGACCTCCCTTCTTTCAGGTCTTAGCTTCTAAACCTCACTACTCAGGGAAAACTGTGTTAGGCTGACTAACGCCCTCCCAAAGATGTCTACATATTAATCCCTGGAACTGGTGACTATGTTAGGTTGCATGGCAAAGGGGAACTATGCTTGTGGATATTGCTAATCAACCAACTTTAAAATAGAGAGATTATCCTGGAATATCCTGGTTGTTTCAATGTAACCACAGGTCCTTAAAAATAAAAGAGGGAATCTGAAAAGGGAACCAGAGAGACAGCAGAATGAGAAGGACTCAGCCCATCTTTCTGGCTTTGAAGATGGAGGAAAAGAGCCATGAGACAATGAATGTGGGTGGCTGGAAGCTGGAAAGGGCAGGGAAATGGATTCTCCCCTAGAACTTCCAGAAAGGAACATACTCTACTGATATCTTGATTTGAGACCAGCAAGAATCATTTTGGACTTCGAAACTAGAGAACTGTAAGGTACTAAATTGGTGTTGTTTTAAATGATTAAGTTTGTGATAATTTGTTATAGCAGTCGTAAAAAAATTAGTACGTAGGCCTTTTCTGACTGTCCCACTGGTATAATTCCCCACATCCTGTTTGCTACATTTATTCAACAAATATTTATTGAGCAACTTTTGTGTGTCCAGTGCTGTTCTTGCTCCTGTACATAGGCCCAGTGAACAAAACTAATAAAATCCCTTCCCTCATGGAGCTTACAATCTCACACATCAGCCCCTTTGGTTTCTTCATCACAACTTGGGGTTTTATGTTCATCAACTGTACCACACTAAAGTAAGATGTTATTAACAGGGGAAAATGTGAGAGGGGAGGGGTGGAGTAAATGGGAATCCCATATATATATATATACACATTTTAAAGATTTATTTATTTAATTTATTTATTTATTTCTCCCACCTCCCTGCCCCCCACACCACCCACCCCGCTTTGCTTTTGTGTTCACTGTCTGCTCTGTGTCCATTCGCTGTGTGTTCTTCTGTGTCTGCTTGTCTTCTCTTTAGGCAGCACCAGGAACCAATCCTGGGACCTTCTGGAGTGGGAGAGAGGTACTCAATCTCTTGTACCACCTCAACTCCCTGGTCTGCTGCGTTTCTTATAGTCTCTCCACTGTGTCTCTTTTTGTTGTATCATCTTCCTGCATCAGCTCTCTGTGTGGGCCAGCACTCTGCAGGCCAGCTCTCTGCTTGGGCCAGCTTGCCTTTCACCAGAAGGCCCCAGGAATCAAACCCTGGACCTCCTATATGTTAGACAGGAGCCCAATCGCTTGAGCCACATCTGCTTCTCTCCCCTATATTTTTGATGCAACTTTTCTATAATCTAAAACTTCTTTAAAATAAAGTTTTAAAAAGATATAGCACTTCAAAATCCTTAACCAATGTATTAAAAATTAGGATGTAAAGTAGACTTAATTTTCCAGGAATGAAGATTACTCATCTCTTGATGGCATGAATTATATACTGGATTCAAAAAGCATGACTTTTATTAAGCAGATTTAGTTGTGTTCTGTATCACATATCTCATATATATAATTTAAGAGATATTGGTTGAAGTTTGAAGAGATAGATTTTCCAAGATGCTGAACTATTAAAGGATGCCCATTCTTTTCTCTTACCTTATACCACCTCATTTAGGCTCTTGATTTTCAATACCCTTTGGGCAATAGTGTGGGGATAAATTTAGCCTCAGGCTTCTCTATTAAGAAAAATCTGTCATTGCTAAACAGCATAGCAATGAATCGTGGTGATTACAGGGAACAAAAGGAATGATTACTCAGAACATCAGGTCCGTTAGTGCTCATTTCATTGAATGAACAAGAGATATTTAGACAAAGATCCTACCTAATCTAGTCAGAGATGCCCTCAGGTGCTTGCTGCCTAAAGAATGAACTGATCCAAAGTTGTTTTGGGGTAAGAATACCCCTCTCAAGTGCAAAATCACATTTCTAAAAATAATATTGCTTTGCTAACTGAGTATGTTTTACAGAAATATGTATATAACAATCAGATCCTTAAAAATATTTATTTTTCTTTTTTTTGGACTTGAGTTTTCAGAGTCTAATTCTTCCTAGGACAGGTTACTAGAATCTCAAAGCCTGATTTGCTGGTTATACAAATCAAAGAGATGCTGTTGGAAAAAAATGAGTTTGCAGTGTACTGAAGATCTGTTGACTGAAGCATGGCATTAACGATGCCAAGGTCACTGGCTCTATCCCCAAAGTGCCATTCAGTGCCATACACTGAAAAGCGTTGCTAATTAAGGAACCCTTGGGCCTGACATTGAAATGCTTTCGGTGGTCACAAATGAGACAGCATGAATATTTTAATGAGTACTGTAATCCCAACAGGAAAAACAATCCAAATGCGTTATTGGGAATCAATAGCATTGTTTTTCTAATAGTATACAAAGAAAGGAGATCTGCTTTATATAGAAAACATAACCAAGCCTACCAAGCTTCCATATGAGCCTGTAATGAATTAAATACAAAATTCTTAAAGAGTGTGGGTTTGGATCCAAATTTTTAGCTAGGTATCAACAGAAAAATCATTAAAATTTTTCTCAGTCTTAATCTCTCCATATAGCACTCAGCATAGTAATACCACCACCACCATCCACACACATACCTATGCAGACACACACACAGGTGTCTGGAGGTTTAAAGTGGTATATTTGAAAGTGCTTAGCAAATAGAAGATAATCAATTAAAGGGCACACATTGCTTATTTTTCATGAGCAATTAATACCCTACTAGGTAGAGGTCCCTGAGCACAGGGACCTTTTATTCATCACTTATATTCCAGAATGTGGCCACCTAACTCAGTTCAACTAAACACGTGCTGATTGTGTCCTTACTCTGGGGCAAGTTCAGTATTCTGTACCGAGGATACAAAGACAGAAAAGACTGGGGCCCTGCCTCAGGGAGTTCGAAACTAGTAAAAGATTCACAGAGAGTGACTATTGTAAATTAATAGATTAGTAATGGAAAACAGAGAGTGAATGACTATGGTTAAGTCATTTCTGCCTGTCTGATAATATTACTAACCTTTGGTACCTAGACACAAAACTACAAGGTACGTATGCTCAGTGTAGCTGATACATCTAGCCACAAGTGCTACATTAATCAGCCAGTGAAAGCTACTAATGATTTAAGATGCAGTATGAGTAGGTTGTCTTTGTTGTGTTCATTCATTCCAAAATGATTACAATGGCAAATTCATTTGAGCAATCAAAACTGGAAATAAACCAAGTGTGGGAAAACCAAGGCAAGTATTTAACACTAAAGGGAGTTAAATTTGCCCAAAGAATATTGAATCGTTTTTCTTGCCCTTCTGTTTGCAGCAACAAGCTAAAGAAAGAAGAGGCAAATTATTGATCTCAGAAATACACTGAATAAAGTTGTTTTCTACAATAGATACTATTCTAACACATGGATGTGAATCTAATTTTTAATATATTGCTTCATGGTGAAAATAAATAGGAAAAGAATTTGTAAGATCTAGAAAAGTTAAAAAAAAAAAAAAGAACACAATCACTAAAATGTTTTGCTATTTTATCTTTGTCGTTTTTCCCATATTCAGCGATGTTTTATATACTTAGATTATACTTAAAATATGGATTTTGCTTTTTTAAAAAACCTTCACAGTCATTTTAGATGCATTATTTTTTTCTGGCCACGTACCATGTACCATTCTTCCCACCCAGGTCAACCCTTCCACTTGGTCACTGCAGGAACAGTGGTCCACTGGCCATGGTTGATTGGCCCACAGGAGTGCACCAGGGTTAGATCAATAGTGGTCTTCATAGGTACCACAAGAGGAAATCACACCAGTTGTGTTCCATTAGATAAAGCTGTAAATTGTTAAAACCTATCTGAAAAGAATCTGTTACAAATGTGTATGTATGTGTATGGATAGATTATATAGATAGATATGTAGGTAGATAGATGGATAGATAAATGATAGATAGATAGATAGATAGATAGATAGATAGATAGATAGATAGATAGACAGACAGACCTATATGTAATCTGCTTTCAAATCAAGATATGTCCTGAGACAAATTCTACCTGTTCCTGAGACCCAGCTTGGTTCCTGTGTTCGGACTCCATGAGATATCTTTGTACTCTTAGACTAAATTAAGCTGTTTGATAAATTAATTCAATTTGAGTTTCTGTCACTTGCAATCAAATAAATCCTAATTCAGTATTGTGTCATGACTGTTTTTCCAGTTAATACATAGGAGGACCAACTAAAAATGAGAAAAAAAAATAAGAAGATTCTGTTATAGAACAGAAGAAAGATTAAAAATAATCATCACCTTCAAATCTGTCTTAGCCCCTCTGGAACAAATTTTCAGAGACTATTTAATATGTTTCCAATAACATTTTCACAGTATGCCTTGTCAGTTCTTTGAGGACAAGGTCTTGCAAAGTTTCATAATTCACTCAGAATCTAAGATGTGGAGATAGCAGAAGGATGAACAAATGTTCCGTTATCAAAAGGCTGCTGTAAAATCTTCGATGATTAAAAATTGGAATAACATTTTTCAATTAACTCCTGGTTTCTCTTCTCTTCATCTACAAATCACTCACATGGCACTTATAATATTTCACATGTATCTAAAATTGTAATTCAATTTAACTTGGCTCTCAAGCTACAATTTTTGGTCAAGGATAGAAGACAAACATAGTGTTGCTGTTTGTGATAACTTCATTTCTCTTTAGTTGAAAATTCAATCTTCTGGGATAAATACCTACTCAAATCCAGGGTTTCCCCTAAATTCTCTTCTCTCTTGGGGCAATTTTAGTTACTAATAGACATTTGTGTCATCCTGACACTGTGAACAAGAGTCTGATCTGGATGCCTTTGCCCTCCCTGGACCACACTGAGGATTAGCTGATCCACACCCCTCCCTCCCCCAGCCATAGTAGACAGACTCTGTCCTCTCTGGATTTGCATCAGTAGCCTTGCCAGGGCTTCTCATTAATATATGTACTGCTGTGGTTGCCTGTTTCCAACCTTGAGTTCCCTCCTGGTCCACCAGCTTACTGTTAGCTTACTGTTAGCTTTGCTTGGAAACAAGAGAGCTTCAGATGTTTATCTGTGCTACTTGCAGATGCTCTTGGCCCTGTAATGCTGTAATGCTGCCTGCAGTTATATTTTCCATCCCCTTAGGGCCTTAGGCCTCAGACATTTGTGCCAGCTCTTCCCTCTGCCTGGAGTGCTCTACTCCAAGATATTCATGAGTCTTTTTTCCTCCCCTCCTTCAAGTCTTTATTAAATTGTTGCCTCCTCAATAAGCCAATCCCAATCACCCTTTAAATTTCAACACACTACTGCACTCTTGATTCCCCTTACCCTGATTGACTTTTATTTCCATACATGTTAGCACCTTTTTAAGATATTTTCACTTTTTATTGTATTTTTATGGTCTGTACCCACCACCATCCCCAATGTAAACTTTATAAGAACATAGATTTATTTTTCTTTCACCACAACATCCCAAGTACCCAGAACAGAGTCTGAAATACAGTAGGTGCTTAATAAATGTTTTGAATAAATAAATCTCTGGCCTTCTAAATAAAACTGGCCATCCATGAAATATAGAAAAAAATCCATCAATATCTGCCATCTGCAACAATGTCTGTCTCAATCATTCAAGAGAATCCCCTATCCCTACCTCTATCTCACTTTTCTGCCTGCCTGGTCACTCCCTTCTCATTTATCCCTACCTCTCTGATCTCAGGCTCCATTCTCATATGTTCAATATCTGCCTTTGGCCTTCCTCCATCACTGGGTGGCCACTCTATACTACCTCCTCCAGCTTATCGCCTTGCTTTCCCCTTAAATTATGGTTCTGTAAACTCTTAGGTAAGGCATAATCTTTGCCCAGTCCTCATAATAGAATTTCCACTCTACCTTGTACTCTCTTCACTGCTTCAGACAGCAGAGCTTACAACTAACACAATGGGAGTGAAAAACAACTACATGGGGAGACAGGATATAATGAGAAGAGTTCGGGATCCTGGGAAGTACTAATATTTGAAGGGTAAGAAATGTGAGATAAATGAGAGGAGACCAGAAAAATAAATATCAGAGAAGTAAAGAAGTCTTGAATGCCAAAGGGAAACAGTACTTCAAGGAGAGAGTGGTCATCATTAGTACCAAATGCTGAAGAACAGTCCGTGAGGTTAGATTGGAAAATCCTCTACACATAATTTAAATCAGTACTGACTGATTAAATGTGCCTATTTATTTGCTATGCAGAGATAATCCAATTGTAATAATCCTTCAAATTCTTAAAAACAAATGATCTAAGAGACTAAACCACCATTGACAATTTACATGATTAAGGTCCTTCTTCTTGTTCAGCATCAAAGAAGCAAAGATTGAAGTACATGTTACATGCTCATTATTTGAAGATCAAGTAAAATGCTTCAAAATAAATCCACTTCAGTCAAATAGAGAAAATAAATTTTTTTTTAATTTGGAAAAATGAGGGGGTTTGCTATTAAAAGTAGATCAAGGAAATAAAAGTCATAATTTATAGCATGTGTTAGAAGGAATGTCAGCAATTTGGATGGGTGAGTGAGAGAAGGAAATCATTAACTGGAGACAGACTGGGGTGGTTGCAGTAGTAGCCAGCCCTGGTGATGAATTCGTATCTAAAAGGAGCAATTGGCAATCCAGTATAGGATATCCATATATGTGTGGCCAACAGATTCACTTTAGATGTGAGGAAGTCCAGTCAGAATCTCAGCATATGCCCAGGAACAATCCTGGGTTGATGCAGAGTAAATAGAATCATATTTAAGATGACAAATTTATCCAGACTGGACCATATATATCTGTAGGCATGGAGAAAGGGTCCAGTTCATGGACAGAAGGGGATTTAAAAATCTAGGGTGGATAGTTTCAATCAAGTTCACCAGTGTCAGGGAAGATAGTCTAATCTTATATGAAAATCAGAAGGCCAGGTCACACACGTAGCTTGGGCCAACTGAAGTGTAATTTGGGGAAGATAGTTATTTGGTAGGAAGTGGAGGCTTAGAGACCTTGCAGGAGCTTGACTAATTCTATGCTCCTCCTACTGGTATAAGTGAGAAGTAGTTAATATATAGCTTGCATTTGCCAGCGCTGCCTCAGGAACTGGAATGAGCTGAGCTCACCAGTGGAGGAAGGTGCCAATATCCATGGCTAAAAAGATTATAACAATGTCTGCTGGAAGGAAGTAGATGCACCATAGAAACAGCAATGTAATGAGAAATTGCATTAGATTCTCCAAATTGTCCTTTTTACACCTTGAAAAAAGATGAAAAATATGACTCCACATTTCTAAATTCTTAGTGTTCCGTTATCTAAAGCAGCTGAACCTACACTGTATTTCTAAATCAATATATCAGGTATTACCTTGGGACTGAATGCCATTGAAAAATTTTGTGTGAGGTTTCTGGTCAACCAAAATGGCAATGTAAGATGTGCCAGGGTACTATTCCCCCACAAAATCCTTGATCAACTAATAAAACTGG
This sequence comes from Cabassous unicinctus, assembly GCA_029593785.1. Lineage (NCBI taxonomy): Eukaryota > Metazoa > Chordata > Mammalia > Cingulata > Chlamyphoridae > Cabassous > Cabassous unicinctus. The sequence goes on from JAQZBX010061102.1 coordinate 9,829, forward strand.
CATCTTCCTCAGAACTCCAGAAAACAATTAAAAGGTTGCATTAACTGGGCAATTGCCAATTCAAGAAAATGCAGCTTTAAAAAATGGTAGGAGAAGCTTGTGGCACACTTGCTGGCCCCTCCCCAACCCCTTCCTCAGTGCGGTGCAGAGCCAGCCTGCACTCCTATTGTGGGTCTCTGGTCCTGTTTCAGAAGAATCAGAGTTATCCCTATGCACATACTGGGATGCCTGCATGTCAGTCAATCTATAGGATTGTGTTTTAGTTTCCTTGGCTACTAAAGCAAATACCACCAAATGGTTCAGGTTAAACAATGCAAATTTATTAGTGCACAGTTTGGAGGCTAAAAGAAAGTCCAAATCAAGGCATCATCACCCCAAGAACTGTGGCATTTTGGAACTGGCTGACCTTTTCCTGGTGTATCTACAGCTCTAAATCACCACACTCCACTTTCTAGACCCAAAAAAGAAATATTTTTTTCTACATGCAAAATATATTAATTCCATCACAACATCCCAAAAGCCTTAAGTCATTTCAGTAGCAATGCTAAGTACAAAATTTCATCAAAATTGGTTATGGGTGTGGACTGTCTTGTGATAGAATTCCCCTCTGTCTGTGAGTCTGTGAAATCTAGAAAACAAGTTATTTGTTTCCAATATGCAATGGAAGTACTGGCATGAGATAAGCATTTCCATTCCAGAAGGGAGATTGAAAGGAAAACAGGAGTCACAGTCCCAAATATTTCCAAAACCCAGCAGGGCAAATTCCATTAGATTTCAAGGTCTCTTGAGTCATCTATAGATTGATGTTTTGTTCTTTATGCCTGATGGAGTAGCAGTTCCACCCCTTCCAACTGTTCATGCAGCAGCTGTGTTTTCCCTGAACACTAGGATAAAGGCTCCACCTTCTCCTAGCATTGGGATGGTGGCCAGGTTCTCTGCAATCCCTGGGGCATAGGACTCTTCTGCTCTGAGTATTAGGGTGACAGCCAGACTTTTCACAAACCATGGGGCACAGGCTCCATCCTCTCTGAGCATTTGCATGGCAGCACCCTTCCTGAACAACACAAGGGCAGACCCACACTTTCCTCACCTATGGGTGGGTCTGTTCTCTTGGCCCAAGGAGATATCTTTGGTCCAGAACTTGGCTTCCATGGTTCTGTCTTCCATGTCTTTCTTCCTTTAATTTGTACCTCTCTGTCCCTTTCCACCAAGATGGTAGTGAATCTGATCATACAAATTACACAAAAACTTTGTCAGGTTTGCATGTAGTTCACAGAAGTCCAAAACCATATACAAAAAGAAATGAGAAGGGACTCAAAATGATACATCACACACACAAAAAAACACACAAATAAATATGACAGGAGTCATTAACAGAAGGATTAAGGGACAAAAAGGTAAGACTTACATAAACCAAATAGCAAAATGGCAGAAGAAAGTCCTGCATTATCATTAGTTACATTAAGTGTAAATGGATTAAACTCCCCAATCAAAAGGCAGATGTTGACAGCATAGATATATTTTTAAAAAGCATGACCCATTTGACAAAATCCAGCACCCTTTCTTGATTGAAAAAAAAACACAGAAAACTAAGGATAGAAGGAAAATTCCTCAACATAGACAACGGGAATATTTGAAAAAACCCACATCTAACATCACACTCAATTGAGAAAGACTGAAAGCTTTCTCTCTAAGATAAGAAACAAGATGTGGATGCCCACAGACACCACTGTTATTCAACATTGTATAGGAAAATCTAGCAAGAGCAATAGGGAAATAAAGAGAAATAAAAGGCATCTAAATTTGGAAGGAAGAAGTAAAACTTTCCTTATGTGCTAATGGTATAATACTAGATAGAAAAAATCCTGAAAAACTCACAACAAAGCTTCAAAAGCCAATAATCAAATTCAGCAAAATCAAATTCAGGGTATTTATCAACACACAAAAATCAGAAGTATTTCTATTCATTATTAATGAAAAATCTGAAGAGTAAACCAAGAAAAAACCCATTTAAAATAGCAATGAAAAGAATTAAATATATCAGAATAAATTTAACAAAGTATGTAAAGGACTTATGCCAAACATTGCTGAAAAAAATCAAAGAATGCCTAAATAAATAAGAAGATATTCTGTGCTCATGGATTGAAAGACTAAATATTATTAAGATAATAATTCTACTCAAAGTGATTTACAGATTCAATATAATCCCAATCCCAATTCCAACACCTTTCTTTGCAGAAATCTATAAGGAAAGGTACGGGGTCCCAAATAACTTTTTAAAAAATCTTGAAAAAGAAGAATAAAATTAGATAATTCACACTTCCGGATTTTAAAACTTGTTACAAAATTACAATAATCAAAAGAGCATGATACAGGTACAAGGGCAGACATATAGACCAACGGCAAATTGAGAATTCAAAATTAAACCCTCACATCTATGGACAATTGATTTTTGCCAAGGGTGCCAAGTACACTTAATAGGGAAAGAATAGTCTCTTCAACAAATGGTGCTAAGAAAACTGAAAATCCTATGTAAAAGAATGAAGGTGGACCTGATTACCTCACATCAATTAAAAAACTTAACTCAAAATGGATAAAAGGACTTCTGGGAAGATGGCATCACAGTACATAGGCAGGGCTCAACTCTCTCACAAAACCAATGGAGGAATGGTAAAATGCTGCCCAAGAGACCTGCTTTGGGTATCTGCAAACCAGGAGAGTGCTGCATGTACTCCAGGAAGGCAAGAGACAGAGAGACTAAGATGCTGAAATGAAAATTGTGAGTTACTAAACCTCATGACTGGGAATGGCACCCACCCCCATCATCAAGGCAAACAGCCTGGATAAAGCCTTTGACCCAGTGCGCCAGCTGAGAGAAGAATGGATGTCTACCTCCCTGGGAAGAGGGAGGGTGCAGTGGATGGCAGAGGGTGCTTTCTCATCAGAGGGTTTGGTCAGCATAGCCCAATTTGAATCTACGCTCCAACCAGAACAGAATCACAGGAAGTGGAGATTGAAAGAGACATCTCTTTGGAAAGATTTGCCAATAAGTGCCATCTGTTCGCCAGCCAGGAAATTGCAGGGAGAAAAAAAAAAAAACATTTTAAGAGACTCTTGTCCAATATCTCTTGGAGTGGATCTGCATCCCATTAGTGAATCCCTGGATCTATTTTGATAACTTAAGCCAGGCAATTTTAAAGACTTAAATAAGTTGAGCTAAGAATCAAAGAAGAGCAGTGAAACAAAACCATTAGGCAAGAGAGAAGAAATGACCATCAGAATAAATTCACCAACAAATTCAGATACCTAGACATCAGCAAAATAGTACAAGCCAAACTAAGAAACAGGAAGAGATGGCTCAGCCAAAGAAACGAAACAAAAATCCTGATTAAACACAGGACAAGACAACTAATGAATGATAACCATACAAATCTCCTAAATCAATTCAAGGAGTTGAAGGAAAATATGACTAAAGAGAAAAAGGATATTAAAGAGACACTGGATGAGCATAAAGAAAAGTTTGAAAGCATGGGGAAAAAAGTAACAGAACTTATGGGAATGAAAGACACAATGGATGAGATTAAAAATACATTACAGGAATATAATAGCAGGTTTGAATTTATGGAGGACAGGATTAGTGAAGTAGAGGACCACCAAGCATCTGAACTTGAAAAGACATGAGAACAGAAAGAGAAAATAATGGAAAACATGGAACAGTTTCTCAGGGAATTGAATGACAATGCAAAACACACAAGGGTGTGTTATTGGCATCCCAGAAAGAGAAGAGAACAGAATAGGGGCAGAAAGCCTATTTGAGGAAATAATGACCGAAAACTTCCCAAACTTTATGAAAGACATAAATATCAATATCCAAGAAGGACAATGCACCCCAAACAGAATAAATTCAAATAAACCTATTCTGAGACAATTATCATTCAGAAGTACAAATACTGAAAGCATTCTGAAAGCAGCAAGAGAAAAGCAATGCATCACATGCAAGGGAACCTCAATAAGATGAAGTGCTGATCTTTCATCAGAAACCATGAAGGTGAGAAGAAAGTGGTATGATGTATTTAAGGTACTAGAAGAGAAAAAATGACAATCAAGAATTATTTATCCAGCAAAAATGTGCTTCAAAAATGAGTGTGATAAAAAACTCACAGTAGGAAGTTTTCTGGAAAGATGATGTCAGCTTAGGCGGGCACTCCCTAGCTCTCTTGCAAAAAAGAGGCTGAGAAGGGGCAAAATCCTACCCAAGTGAACTGTTTTGGGAATCCACAAAGCCGGAGGCTTCAGAGCATAAATCTGGAGGGAAATGGAAAAAGAGATAAAGAGCCCAAGGGAAAGCTGTTTTTCCATGGTTTTTGTTTGTTTGCTTGTTTGTTTTTCTTTTATTTTTCTTTTTTATTTTCTTTCATCCCCCCCTTTATTAAATTAGTTGCTGCTGTCTTGTTTCTTCTTTGTTGTGTTTCTCCTTCCTTTGTTTCCCTTTTTTTGTTGTTGTTTACCAATTTTTGTCTACCTATGCTATCTCTTTTCCATCCTTCATCCTTCTATCTTCTGCTTCCTGTTGTTGTTCTTACATTCCAATTCTTTTCATTTGGTCTTCAATTTTCCTTGTCTTTATTTCTCTCTCCTTTTATCTCTATTTTCATTCTTTTTTTTAACTTTTTCTATTTTTCTTTTCTTTTCTCTTTCCTGCTTTTCTCATCATTCTGGCCTTTTAATTCATCTTATGTATTTTTCTCTATTCGGTTTCCCATCTCATTGTTTGTACTCCACTTTTTTATTCTTATTCCTCTGCACTTCTTACTCAAGTTAATTAGTAATTTTCCTAGGTCTTATACAGTTGCTCTTCTACCTTTTACTATTATTATTACTATTATCCTTTTTCTCTTCTTACTTCTTTCTCTTATATGACCCTAATTGTTTTTCCAAGGAAACATAGACAACAGCAAGGAAATAAAATAAGAAGAATGAAGTGTCAAAGTAAAAACTTACCACACACAGAAAAACAACAACAAAATAAAACACTAGATTACAAAGATAAGCTAATCAATTGAACAAACACATCAAGATAAACTGATGCCTAGACAATTTTTTACTAGAAAATTGTAACTCATACTAAGAAACAGGAATACAAGGCCCAGTTGAATGAACAAACTAAAAAACAGGAGGAGATGCAGAACATGAAACAACTAATCACAGATGCCCAGACAAATAGCATGAATCAACTTAATGCAGTTAAGGAAGAGATTAAGGATATTAAGAAGACACTGGGAGAACACACTGAAGAAATTGTAAACATACATTAAAAATTAACAGATATGATGGTGAAGAATGACACAATACAAGAAATCAAAAATACACTGGAAACAGATAACAGTAGATTTGAACACACAGAAGAAAGAGTCGGTGATGTGGAAGAAAGTACAGCTGAAATCAAACAAATAGTAGAACAGACAGACAAAAAGATTTTAAAAATTCATCAGGGACTCAGGGATTTGAATGACAGCATGAAATGCACAAACATATGCATTATAGGCATCCCAGAGGGAGAAGAGAAGGGAAAGGGGACAGAAGCGTATTGGGTGAAATAATGGCTGAAAACTTCCCAAACCTATTAAAGGACATGGACATCCAGGAAGCACAGTACACCCCAAGAGTCTAAATCTTAACAGGCCTACTCCAAGACATATACTTGTCAAATTGTCTAATGCTCAAGACAAGAGAGAATACTGAAAGAAGCAAGAGAAAAGAGAACCATTACATACAAGGGAAGCTCGGTAAGATTAAGTGCTGATTTCTCATCTGAAACCATGGAGGCAAGAAGGCAGTGGTATGACATAGCCAGGGTGCTAAAAGAAAAAGCTTCTAGCCAAGAATTCTCTAACCAGCAAAACTGGCATTAAAAAATGGAGAACATGCAGGAAGACAACCAGCAAGATGGCGGCAGAGCAAAGAGGTCCTAGAATCAGATCCTGCTATGGGGCAGTTGGTGATCTCCCAGAGCTACCTAGAATACTTGTTTGGGGGCTCCAGGAGACCAGAAGTGCATCCTGCAACATCCTTGAAAGAATGGAAGGAGGAGACTGCCCATCTGCAGAGGAGATTCGTAAGTAGAGCACTCAACGCCACGGAGGCCAGTGTCCATCCTCCACTGGAGGGACAAGCCACCTTGGGAGCTGTTCTGTGGTTGGAATTGAAAGTTCCACTTCCCAAAATGGGGGAGGAAGAGATGGTTGGGCACCAACTTCAGCTAATGATTAGTAAATTCGGCGGGCTAAAGTATAATCCTAAGAACAGCTAAAGTTTGAACCGAAGTCAGAAAGACGCTGGTGGCCACCATCTTAACTCCATGCCTGACATGAGGGGAAGCAGGACTGACTGAAAATCACAGTGCTGGTAGGGACTGGCTGTTTTCCATCTAGATCAGACTGCTGCTTTACCCTAAGCCGCAGGCCCATCTTGGGCAGGGAGGAAGTTGGGAACAGCTGTGCCAGCCTCTCCGGAAAATTACAGGCCACACTGGGGAGGCCAGTGATCATCCTGCTTTGGCAGTGAAAGCCACCCCAGGAGCTATTCTGTGGAAGGAATTGGAAGCTCCATTTCCCTAAAACAGGGGAGGAAGAGACAGTTGGCCACCAATTTCAGCTACTGATTAGTAACTTAGGCTGGCTAAAGTATAACCCTAAGAACAGCTGAAGTTTGAGCCTGTCCAAGTCAGAAGGAGGCCAGTAGCCACCATTTTGACTCCATCCCCAGCATGAGTAGAAGCTGGGCTGACAGAAAATCTCAGTGACCATTAGAGACCAACCAGTCTCACTCAGATTGGCCTGCAGCCCTGGCCTAGACTTCAGCCCCACCTATAGCAGGGAGGAAGCTCATGGGCCCAGCACAAGCCTATCCAGCTAATGCAGGTATATTTAGCTGCCACTAAATTGAATAACTGGAAGTCTACCAGGGCAACTGTGGTCATCTTGGACCTGCACTGCTTAGATTGCTGCCCACACCTGCAGCTCCATCCCTGCTCCAGTCAAGAAAGAAAGGGGCATGAAGCTTCATCAATCTCTCTGGGCAACTGCAGTCTAGGCCTGCATGAGTTGGATTATTTCACACAGATGTGGCTCTGTCTCTACCCCTGGCAAAGGAGAAAGTTGGGAGAAGCGTCATTAGTTCCTGGGGATATGGCGGCAGCTTGAGTCTCCACAGCTTATAGCACCAACTACATCCTTTGCTCCTACTACACAACCAGCAAGGGAGAAAGGGCCAGAAGCCCTAAACTAAAGAGAAAAACTGCACCCAGAATAAATACTGTAGTAATCCAGATGCCAAGACACCAAAAAAAAATTACAATCCACACCAAGAAACAGGAAGATATGG
>JAQZBX010061103.1:0-17166 GCA_029593785.1 Cabassous unicinctus
AAAAAAAAACCATAATCATCTCAGTTGATACAGAAAAGTTATTTGGTAAAACAGAAATTCTTAACTACTAAAAAGGACAGTCAGAGAACTAACAATTGTATGAAACTAACTCACTGTAATAAAGGTCATAAATGAAAATTCCACAGCTAACACCATATTCAGTGGTGATACACAAATATTTCTCCATAATCAGGGACAAGAGTAGGATGTCCACTGTCATGAATGTTATTCAAAATTGTGTGGAAGTTCTACCCAGACTTATTAGGCCAGTGAACAAATAAACATCTAAATTGGAAGAGAAGAAGGAACACTTTCTCTATTTGTAGATGGCATGAACTGATGTATAGAAAATTCTGAAAAAAAATCCACAAAATGAAGAGCTACTCAGTTAATTCAGCATAGTTACAGAGTACAAGTCCAAGAAATACTAGTGATGATTCTATACATGCGTAATGAACAATTTTAAGAAGAAATCAAGAAAAATCAATTTTCTATAACAGCAGAAAAATCTAATATCTAGGATTAAGCTTAGCAAAGGGTGTAAACAAAAAACTGCAAAACATGAAAGTATTTAAATACTCAAATAAATGGAAGGACATTTTGTGATTATGGATTGAAAGATTAAATATTATTAAGATGCTCAATTAAATCTAACACAATTTACAGATTCACACATTTCAATTAAATTTCCAACAGCCATCTTTTAAGAAATGGAAAAGACTGTCAACAAATTTGTATAGAAAGTTAAAGTCCCAAATAACAAAAAAAAACCCTGAAAATTAAGAAGGTTGGTGGATTAATATATCCCAATTTCAAAATTATTTAAAACCTCAGTAACCAAATCATCATGATACTTGTACAAGGCAGACAAACAGACCAATAGAATTGAATTGGGAGTTCAGAAATGAACTATGACCTCATGTCTATTACCAACTGATTTTTGAAAAGGGTGCCAAGTGTGCACAGAGAACGAATACTATCTTCAACAAATCTTGAAAGGAAAATCAGATACCTATATACAAAAGAATGAATATTGTCCGTATTATCATCCTATACAAAAATGATATTGGATCAACTACCTAAATACAACTGCCAAAATATGATATCTGTTGGGATTTGAAATATTTACCCCAGTTAACATGTTCTTAACCTTAATCCATTCCTGTGGCTGTGACTTCATTTTAAATTGGACTTTAAAAAGACATTTTAGTTGAGGTGTGGCCAACTGAATCAGTTTGGTTTTAATTCAATTACTGGTGTCTTTTATAATCAGAATGAAATTCAGACAGATAGAGGAAGCCAGAGATAAAGATGTAAGTCAAAGAGACCTGAAGTGGTAAGAGAACGACATTGCCAATCATTAGCAAATGACAGAAAATCTAAAAATGAAGGCTCACTGGAAGCCTGACCTGGAACACCATAGTCTTGGTGGAGTAAGAATTGCTTGCTCACTTCTCAATTATGGACTTCTGCCACCCTAAAAGTCCATGATCCAATAAATTCCCATCGTTTAAGCCAGCTCATTTTATGGTATTTGCTTTGGCAGCCAGGAATTAAGACAAACACCTAGAATGAAACATAAAGAAACTTGTTCAGATCTTGTGTGATATAATGGCTCTTTATTACTTACACCAAAAGTACAAAAAATGAAGAGAAAAAATAGATATAAAGGACTTCACCAAAATTTAAATATTTTGTTTATCAAAGTACTTTATCATGAAATTAAAATGTAGCTGCAGCATGGGAGAAATTACTTACCTGGCAGTGGGGATACTATGATCAATAAGGTGGTTTTCCCATGGTGAGGCTTATCTGATACAGAGTTTCTCTTTGGAGTGATAGAAAATTTGGTAATGGATGTTGGTGATATTAACAAACATTGTGTATATTAGTAACACCCTGAATGTTATACTTACAAGTGAATAAAATGGGAAATTTTAGGTTACAACCTAAATATATTCCATATATATATTACAAATTAAAAAACCAGAACTTTACAACACAAACAGTAAAACCTAAAGTAAATTATGGATGGCAGTTAACATTATATTTATAATAATATTGTTTGAACAATACTAAGTAAAGCACCACACTGACACTTAATAATAGGAAAGCTGTGTTGGTAAGGGAGAATGTGTGAAGGCATAGCATTCTGCATGATTTTTTTTTTCTGTAAGCCTTCAACTTCTCTAATAAAAAAAGGAAAAATATAATCTCACCTCTTCACAAAAAACACAAGAACTTTAGTAATTTCTAATTTCATCTGCTCCTTGTTGTTCTAGCTATTGTTCCTTCATATTATAAACCTGCAAATACAATGCTAGTATTTTTATTGTACACTGTTGTCTTTTACAGAAATTTCACATATTTCCCTTGGCTTGCACTCTGAATATCTCTTTGTAGATTCAGATTTTCCTCTGATATTATTTTCTTCATTCTTTATAACTCTTTTAGTTTTTCTTCTATTGCAGGGCTTTTGGAAAGAAAAGTTTTGAGCTTTCATTCATTTTCTCCATATCACATTTGAATATCACATCTTTTTTCACCAGATATACAATTATTTTTCATTTTACCTTCTCACACTTTGTTGTTTTCTTCCTCTTCTAATCTCACTGCTTCTTATGGGAATCCAGTCTTAAGTGCTATGTTCCCTGCTCCCCACTACCCCAAACTTTTAAGGACCTCTCCTCCAACCAGTCATGTTCTCTGTTGTCCTTGCACCATTCTGCTTTGAAGTGTTTCTTTCTTTATATATATTCTTCAGCTTCATTATGATGTGATACTGTGTGGGAGAGGTGAGTGGTGCATGAATGCTGATTATTGGATTTAACTTGTTGGGAGGTTCAGAATTTCTAAGATCTCTAAGTTGATATTTTTCTCCAAAATTTATATTATCTCAGTCACTTTTTGAACCATGTAGGGTCTGTTCTTGTTTATTTGAACAGTGCTGCTGCTGTTGTTTTTCTCTTATCTCCTTAGTTTGAAAAATAATTATTCATCTAGTTTCAAGTTTATTGATGTAGCTTATATGGCTTTGCATTTTTCCCAGAAACCTTTTTGTTACTTCACCTTGTAGTCCCAGCAGTATTTCATGTCTTAAAATTTACACAGCAAGCCTTGAGAAATAACTGTTTGTGAGCTCATGACTGATACAAGTAAATCTTGTATGCTTGGACTTCTCTCCCAGGAACTCTAAAGAATAATCTGTTCTGTGAACTGCTTGACAACCTTCATATCAATAGATTCCATACATAATTGCTGTATAGATGTAAAGTAACTTCAGCCCTACTGACAATCATTGTAAATGCTAGTTTTATATAGTTATTGTAAAGATGTAATTTCAGCTCTGATAGCAATCATTGTAAATGCTAGTTTCATGTAGTTACTATGAAAATACAACTTCTGCCCTGCTGAGAAACATTGTGAATTTCCGTTCCTTTATTATTTGTCATTAGCAATGCATTTCTTAATCTATCTCCCTCATCCACAGGAAGAAATGTAGTATAAAAAAAAACCCTTGGTTTGTGGCAAATGGACTGAAGTCTTGGAAGCACCACAGTCTCAGCCCACTGCCATAGATGAGGACATAGGCCATGAACAGGCTTGGGTCTACCACCGTGTGAAGAGCTTCGCTATATAAGCCCCCAGTAAACACTCCTTTGCTTGGCAATCTGTACTTGCCTTAGTCTTCCTTTGGCCTGACATATCCCTCTCAGTTTGGTGGGAAGCTGTAAATTTACACGACTCCCTGCTATTCTTGGAAAAAAGTGATACTCACTTCAATAGCTGCCAACTTGCTCTTGAGTCCTTCTGGCAAAATTTTTGTTATCATTTTTTACCTTTTACTTCCTAGAATTTCTACTTAGTTCATTTTATTTTAACCTGCTTTTTTTCTGCTGTGATTTCACACATATATTTCTTCATTAGGATCATCTATTCCTTAATCCAATAAACATGTTTAAAACTGTTTAAAGGAACTTTGCTGCTAATTAAAATTTTAGTTTCATCTTGAAATCACTTTCTATTAACTTTTTTTTTCATTAATATGCTTCACATTTTTTTGCTTTGTCTTATGTTTGCTAATTTTTATATAATATACTCTATTTGTGAGTGATATATTTTAATTATAGGGAGTCTTGAATGTGTTGTCTTTCTATAAGGGGTATTGAGTTTTCTTCTCCCAGGTAAAAAATTCCTGTCAATGCCTTTTCAGCCTCTCATGATTTATGTTATTCTTTCTTAAGGAAGTTCTATTTCATTTTATCCCCCATCTTAGGTATGGTATTTATTATAGGGCATTATCTTTCCCCTAGTATGTGGCCATGTTTTTTCTTATGTCTTAATTTCATGCCTGAGTTTATCAGTGATATTTGCCATATGGTCTAGGCCATAAATCCAGCTTCCCTCTGTCAGTCATGACTACTAGTACTTATGTACTGCTCTTGCCCCTGCAGCAGCCTCTCCTAACCTGTTGCTTCTTTCTCTGCACTTAAACAACTCAACATCAGCTAAGGACCTACAGAGAATCCCAGTACTGATATTTGGATATCTCCTTTTGATACCCTATCATTAATGTCCTGTCTCTTCACCTGGTAGAATTTGTAATCTCTTCCTTTTTATATATTAAGTACATTTATACTCTGCTTGTCTCTGCAACTCCCTGGTAAGCAAACAGTACAGAAAGACAAGGTAGTCAGGAGGCCCTTCTCATATACTTCAATTATCTCATGGATAACTGACCTGTTATGTGTGATTCCAATGATTGCAAACAGTTGTCACCAGCATTTTCTTCTGGTATAGAGTTGTTTGGGGAGACAGGATAATTCTTCTACCACTTATACTGACATGGCAGAAGTCTCAATCTAACCAAAAATCTTAAATATCTACTGATGTCAAAGATGATAGAGTTAGATCCTCTAGCTCATTTCATCATTAATTTTTCTACTTCATACTTCCATTAATCATCTGAGTGATCATTTATCTTATATGAAGTGCTATATTCTGTCCGTAATACCATCCATTGTATAAACATTCTATAGTTAAATATTTTATTTCTTCTTTGACTCAGAAAAATTTAAGGACACAATTTTGGTTTTCTTTATTTTTAAGTTTCAAATTGAAAGTTCCTGCATTTTTTATGTTATAAATTTTAATTTTAAAATGATTGAACTTTTTTCAGATAAAGTATTTTTATAGGTTAAATTTTGAAAATTCATTGTAATTTATGGATTATTTTATAATAAATTTTATAAATGACTCATAGATGTTGGGAAGGAAAGTTTCAAATGTTGTTATACAAATGTAAAATTATCAAATATATTAATAAATTTGTGAGAGATGTTGCATTGCTGGAGTATTTGGAAATTTGATGTGTTTTGTTCATTATGCCACCCATTTTATTAAATTTTTCAGTAAATATTTTATGTATATCTACTATGTACCAGATACTGTACATATTAGAGCAAATAATTTAAGATATTTATCTTCTTGTGCCCCATATTTTATCTTGGAGATAGACAGAAATATACAGATATAAGTGATATGCCATGTTAGAATGACAAAATTAATATTTAAAAAATGAAAACATAGGACAGACTATGTGGTGAGAGATTTGGGGGCAAAGGCATAACAAAGCAATATGGAATAAAGTGGTCAGGAATGACTCAATAAAAAGTTGACATTTTATCAAAGATTTGAAGGGAGAAGAGTAAGTCATACATATACCTGAAAGGGGAGTGTTATAAACAAGGGAATCACCAGTCAGTGAAAAGGCCCTGTGCCAGGAGTGAGCCATTGGAGTAACCTGTGAGGAGGTCACTCTAACAAGAATGATGTTCTGTTGTGTGGGGTGTGAGTAGTAATCAACCAAGTCCATGTATGCAGATGATTATAACTGATATGGAGAAAAACTAGGTGGAGGGGTGTGCATGGAGGGATTAAGGCTTTCTGTCTTAAAATTAATTAATAGAAAATCATCAAGGATAAGAACACATTTGAACAATCTGAAACAGATTAAGCAGAAATTCATACAAATATCTCAGAGGAAGTGAGACTCAGACAAATGGTCTGTAATATTATTTAAATGTGTCTTTTTATCTGAATGCAAAGAGTATTTTATTATTTTATTTTATTTTAAGTTGTGAGTTAACAAAACAATCATGCATACCATTCAGGATGCCCATACATTGCCTGACCACCAACACTTTACATTTTTGTGCCACTTGATACAAATGCTGAAAGGATATCATCATAATAATACTGCTATTTATAATCCATAGTTTATATTTGGTGTATTTTCCCAACAAACCATTCTATTAATACCATGTGTTAGTATTGTATATTTATTATATTTCATGAAAGAATGTTCTCATATTTGTACTGTTAACCAAAGACCATCATTCACCACAGAGTTCACTGTGTTATACATCTCTTTGTCTTGTACAACCCATTCAAAGTGTACATTCAGTGGTTCTCAGTTTCATCTCAGCATTGTGCTGTGATCAGCACAATCCACTTCAGAACATTTTCATTACTCCAAAAGGAAAAATCTTATATCGCCTCATACCCCCCATTATTGACTCTTTGCATTGGTATAGTACCTTCTTTGCCATTTCTGTAAAATATTACAATAATTAGTTATATATCCTGACATATCTCCATATTCTTAACACCATGTAATAGAGGAACATTCCTGTATTTGTACCATTAACCACAATCAATATCCACCATTGAAATCACTATACTATACAGTCCCTAGATTATCCTCTATTTTTCTTTCAACAGACATTAACTTCCCTAGTCAACCCCCCTCAGCCACAATCATATTCATAAATCAGCAGTGTTCATTAAACTCACTGTATTATGCCATCATCAATTCTAACCATCTTCCCACATGCTTAATCCCCCCTAAGTGTATACATTCAGCATCAGCTACACCTTCTACATCCACATTCTATCTCCTGGTAACCTATATTCAATAGTTCAAATCCATGAGTATACACATTGTATTTAGTTCATATTTGTGAGACCATATAATATTTGTCCTTTTGTGTCTGGCTTATTTTACTAAACATGATTACAAGGTTCATCTATGTTGTCATATGCATCACAAGTTCATTTTGTCTTATAAATTAATAGTATCTCATCATACACATATGCTACATTTTTAATCCATTCATTGGTTGATGGATTATTTCCATCATTTGTCAGTTATGAGTAATGCCACTATGAACATCAGTGTGCAAAAGTCTGTTCCCATCTTTGCATTCAATTCTTCTGAATATATTCCTAGTAGTGGGATTGCCAGGTCATAAGGCAGTTCTTTATTTAGCTTTTTGAGGAACCACCAAACTGTCCTCCACAGAGGTGGGACAATTTTACTTTCCCACAAACAGTGAAGAAATATTACCATTTCTCCACAGCCTCTATAGAATTTTTAGTTTTCCACCTTTGTAAGAATGGCCTTTCTGTATGGCATGAAATAATATCTTATTGTAGCATTGAACTTCATTTAACTAATAGCTAGTAATGTTGATCATCCTTTCATGTGCATTCGTGCCATTTATATATCTCTTTGGAAAAATTTCTGTTCAAGTCTTTTGCCCACTTTTTAATTGAGTTGCTCATCTTTTTATCATTGAATTGTATAATTTCTTTATGTAACATGGGATCAAACCCTTATCAGATATGTGGTTTCCAAAAATTTTCTCCCAATGAGTAGGCTGCCTTTCCCCCTTGTTAACAAAGTCATTTAAAGCACAAATTTTTAATTTTGAAGAAGTCCCATTTATTTATTTTTTCATTCATTGCTTGTGCTTTTGGTGTAAGGTTCAAGAAATCACCACATACCACAAGATCTTAAAGATGTTTTCCTACATATAATAGAAGTTTTATGTTGTATCTTCGATATTTAAGTCTTTGTTCCATTTTAATTTAATTTTTGTATAAGGTACAAAATAGGGGTCCTTCTTGCCTCTTCTAGTCATGAATATCCAGTTCACCCAGCACCATTTGTTGAATAGTCTGTTCTGACCCAGCTGGGTGGTTTTGATAGCCTTGTCAAAAATCACTTGATGGTAGATACAAAAGTCTATTTCTGAGTAGTCTATTCAGGTCCATTGGTCAATAAGTTTATAGAAGAACCTTGTAGTCATTATGTTTAGTGAAATAAGCCAGACACAAAAGGACAAATATTGTATGGTCTCACTAATATGAATTAAATCTTTATGATGTCATCATGCTCTTTTTAACCACTGTAGCTAAATAATATGTCTTAAAGTCAGGAAGTGATAGTCTGCAAACCTTGTTCTTTTTTTTAAGACATTTAGACTATTCAGGGCCCCTTGTCCTCCCAAATGTATTAGATAATTGGGTTTCTATTTTTGAAAAAATGCCTGTTCAAATTTTTATTGGGATTGGGTTGAATCTGTGAATCAGTTTGTGTAGAATTCACATCTTAACAATACCAGCCCATGAACACAAATGTTCTTCCATTTATTTAAGTCTTCTTTGTTTTTCATTAGCAAAGTTTTGTAGTTTTCCTAACACAGCTCCTTTATGAACTTGGTTAAGTTTATTACTAAATAGCTGAATCCTTTAGTGGCTATGGAAATGGAATTTTCTTTCCTGAATTCCTCTTCACATTTCTTATTAGTCGTGTATAGAATCATTATTGACTTTTGCTTATTAATCTTTTATCCCACCACTTTGCCAAACTCTTCAGTTTCCAGCAGCTTGTTTTGGATTTTTTGTAATTTTCTAGGTGTAGAAATCCATCCTGCAAAGTCTTATGGGGATCTGTATAGCAGAGCCTGCGACGGTGCAAATAATTACTCTGAACACAAAAGTTGAGAGACATGAGGGGAACAACAGTTGAAGAAGCTATCCTCCTTTGCTGACTCTTGTCACCATTTTTATTTTCTTTTCACAAAGCACAAGGTCAGTGTGTATGTGCAGGGGCTCAGGAAGTTTTGGGCTGTGCAGGAGATAATGGAGAGACAGAAAGCTCTAACTAAGTAACAGTATAAAGTAAGAATGTCCCTACTGTTTTCAGCAAGAACTGATAGTGTTGACTTTCCTGCATGGGAAGGGGAACTGGCCTCTAAACTGTTTAGAAGTAAAGATCAGAAGAATCCCACATCTAGGTATAGGATCCTATCATCAGCAAATAGTGAAAGTTTTACTTCTTCTTTTCCTATTTGTTTGCCTTTATTTCTTTTTTCTTGCCTAATTGCTATAGGTAGAACATCTAGTACAATACTGAATAACAGTGGTGACAATGAGCATCCTTGCTTTATTCCATATCTCAGTGGGAAAGCTTTCCTTCTTTCACCTTTGAAATCGCTAATATCAGGCAAAAAAATTCATGAAATTGATAGAAATAAAAAAGTCACAGAAAAATATAAATGTTCAAATGAGGTATCAAAGAAAGCAGATATTAGGCTGAAATCTATGAACAGAAAATAAATATATGAAAACAATTTAGAAAACCCAAACTAACTATTGTAATTTATGAAATATCTTGAGTGACTATAAAGCAATAAAATGTTTTTAATTTTTTATTTAAATATACAGAAGGAAATGAAAATGGACTCAATTTGGAACACTAATAAATATATGAAATAGACAGTAGTGAACGAATTGAGGGGTTGGAAAAACTAAGATTTGCAAAATCCAGACGTTAAAAAAGGCAGAAGAAAGTCCTGTGGTCTCCGTAGTGCCATTAAATATAATTGGACTAAACTGTAGTCATAATGAAAATATTTGCACAATAAATTGTCCAGGGTTCCTGTTTTAAATAATAGAAAAAGTTTTATTATGGATGATGATGATAGCAGCAAAATATTGTGAATATAATTACTAGCAATGAAATATATATTTTAAAGGGATTAAAAGGGGGAAATGTTAGAAGATATAGGTAATAACAGAATAAAAATTTTTAAAAATTCCAATCATGGAGGTTTCTATAACTCTTTTGAAATTATTTTATTTTTTTTATATTTTATTTTTTCATATTTTAAAAGATGCTTAGATTACATAAATGTTACACAAAAATTACAAGGATTCCCATGTTCCTCACCTCCCACACCTCCCATAACATCCCACATAAACATCATTCATTAGTGTGGCACATCACCTGCAATGGATGTCCGAATTCTGGGGCTTGACCATTAAGCATGGACAATAGTTCACATTGTAGACAACACTCTCTCCCACACAGTTCTGCATGTTATATGCTGATGTAAAATGGCCTATATCTGTCATTGTAATATCACTCAAGATAATTCCCAAGTCCCGGAAAAGCCCCTGTATTACAACTGCTTTTTCCTTCCCTGCCCCAAAAGCATCCACTGGCCACTGGCCCCACCTCATTGTTTTAATTTCTTCCATTACTCGAATCACAATATATCTACAACAGAATACCAGTGAGTCCACTCTTGTCTGTAACTCTTCCCCGAATCCTGAGGAGTTTGGGATGGTGATGTCCACTCCACCTCCAAGTGACAGGGGGTTTATATCCCATGGGTATGATGGATGGGATTATCCTGCCTGCAGCTGCAGACTCTCTCCATTCCCTGGGATGGCAGTTGTCCATCATCATCTCCTCACCAGGTGACTTGGGTGAGTCCATTGAGCTGTAGAGTAGGAGTTGCAGCTCCAATGAGATTCCAGGCACAGCTGGCACATGGGCAAGACCGAGGCTCCAGTCTCTGGAAGTATACCTACAAACTCCAGCATCACATATAGGTTTGAATAGAAGGGACTGATGGACAATGAGCAGGGAGCACTTATTTGAGTCCAACTCTGTCACTCTCAGGAGCACAGATTCCAAAATATAGCCCACTGAAAAGGCATCAATGTCTGGAGCTGTGCCCCCTTATAAAGGACCTGGGTGTCTCCAGAGCCATCAGGAGCCCCTCTGTGTGGGGTGATATCCACTTTGGTGTTCTATGAAATCCTACTGAGGTGTGCATAAGCATTACTTCCGGGATGACCTCGTGACTCATTATGAAGTCTCTTAGCCACTTGAACTCATTTGTCTTTACCTTTTCCCCCTTTTCTTCAAGGTCTTTTTCCAGTCATATTGCCAGGTGGCACTTGGTGTTAGTCCCTCATTGCCAGGGAGGCTCATCCCTGGGAGTCATGTCCCATGCTGGGGGAAAGGTAATGCATTCATATGCTGAGTTTAGCTTAGAGAGAGACCACATTTGAGCAACAAGGAGGCTCTCAGGTGGCCACCCTTAGGCACCCCATAACAGTAGGCTAAGTTACAATTACAAGAGCAGAGACTCGTAAGGGTAGTCATCAATAACAAGAACCCATTAGTGGACCACCCTCCTTTGCCAGACACTGTCCGTGTACTCGGGGGACTGTTGCTGTTCCCTTGGAGAATGTGGCAGAGCTTTTCAGGATGGGAATTCAGTATTCCCTCATTTATTTTGTGATTGTCCACCCACTGTGAGCATACCCCACCCCTTGATCATTTGGACAATTTTATAAATTTTTCATGTATATTCAGATGAACTTCCTCCCATGAATCCCCCATCCCAGACATCCCCCACCAATGATCCTCTGCAGCCCCTGTTGTAACCCCTCTGTGATCTAAAACTTCCTTGAAGATGAAGCTCAATTAATAGGAAAATGAAATAATAATGATAAGCTTAAATGAAAAAGGTTAAATACATGGAAACTCAGAGGAAAAAAACTAAAAATAAAATATAATTAAAGAATTAGGACATTCAAAAAATGGGAAAAAACAAAAAAAATTAATTATTTTTTTTCCTTTTATCACTGCAATATGGGGTGTCTAGTCTGTACTGTGGCACCTTCCGCCTCTCACTCCCCAGTGTCTCCAAAATTTTCATTTAATTTTCATAGAAATTTTAGGTTACAGCAAAGTCACACACAGAATACTAGAGACTCTCATATACCCAACCTCCTCACCCTTGCCTCACCCCATATTAAAAACTTTTTGTATGTGGGTGGTAGCATTGTTATAACTGTTATACACATAGTGAAACATAGCTACTAAACATTGTCAATGGTTTACAGTATAGTTTACAATTTAGATGAAACCGTTTAATAATTTTTGGTGATGTTTACCATGTCCTGTGTCCATTAATTTAAAGTAATGAAAAACATTTCCCATGACCACTAAATACCCCATTTGATTTTTTCTGTTCCTTCCTCCCCATCCCCTTGGGGCACATGACACCCCCCTGTCTTGACTCATTTGATGAAAAGATTCATAGTTACATGCAACAAGCAGTCTTGACACACTGATTATTCTCCCCTGTTAGGATCAAGGCTTGCGCCTAAGAGACACCCAATTGACTGTATCTGGGTGAACCAGTCCTCCCAAAGATGGGGGTCCATCTCCTTCCCACTCACCGTGTGGGTCTCCACTCCCCAACACAACACATTATGACAGGATGAACACTCACACACTCCCCAGAAGCCTATTCCAGATGTGCCCCACCTTGAAGGCCCCCCAACCTACACCCTAAACCACTGACACTACCTTGTCATATTGTCATAAGAGCATTCTCACTCCTTCAATTCCAACCACATACCCAAAAATCCCATGTTCACCTAATCCCGCTCCCATCTCTCCCCCCAGTATCCTGGATATTCTAACCCACCCTTCCTAATCTACCCTCCTGTCTACCCTGAATCCCCAAACCCAATAATACCACTACACACCTGCCCTACCCTTCAAAATGCAGCTATACTCTATCACTTAGCTATAGATTATGTCCACATGGGAGATGGTGCACAAACTTCTCTTCTCTTCCTTTCCCTTGTTCACCTATCTTTCAGACATTGGTGATCAGAGACTGCTAAATTTGCTCAATTCAAACCAGTGAGGTCATATATTGTTAGTTCTTCAATACCTGGTTTGCTTCACTCAACATAAGGTCTTCAAGATTCATCCATATTATTCCATATCTTAGCACTTTATTCTTTCTTACAGCTGAGTAATATTCCATTGTGTATATGTACTACATTTTGTTTATACATTCATCTCTTGATGGGCACCGAGGCTGATTCCAACTTTTGGCAATTGTGAACAATGCCGCTATGAACATTGGGGTGTATATATCTGCTTGTGTCTTTGCTTTCAGTTCTTCTGGGTATATACCCAGCAGTGGAATTGCTGGATCATATGGAAGATCTATTCTTAGTTTTCTGAGGAACCACCAAATTGTCCTCCACAGTGGTTGGACCGTTGCACAATCCCACCAGCAGTGGATGAGTGTTCGAATTCCTCCATATCCTCTCCAACAAATATAGTCTGCTGTTTTTTTAATAACTGCCATTCTAATGGTTGCAAGATGGTATCTCAATGTAGTTTTGATTTGCAATTCCCTAATAACTAGCAATGTCAAGCATTTTTTCATGTGATTTTTAACCATTTACATTTCTTCCTTGGAGAAATGTCTTTTCAGGTCACTTGCCGATTTATTAAATGGGTTATTTGTCTTTTTATTTTCGAGGTGTAGGATTTCTTTATATATGCAGGATATTAAGCTCCTATCAGATATAAGGTTGCCAAATATTTTCTCCCATTGGATAGGCTGCCTGTAGATGTTATTAATAACATCTTTTGAGGTGCAGAATTTTTTAATTTTTAGGAGATCCCATTTATCTATTTTTTCTTGTTGTGCTAGTGCTTTGGGTGTAAAGTTTCATGAAACCATTTCCTATTACGAGGTCCTGTAGATGCTTCCTTACATTATCTTCCAAGGTCCTTATAGTTTTGGCTCTTATATTTAGATCTTGATCCATCTTGAGTTGATTTTTGTATAAGGTGTGAGATGGTATTCCTCTCCCATTTTTTTGGATATGGATATCCAATTCTCCAATCACCACATGTTAAAGAGGTCATTCTCTCCCAATTGAGTGGGCTTGGTCACCTTGTTGAATATCAGATTACTGTATTTGCAAGGATCTATATCAGAACTCTCAATTCAGTTCCATTGGTCAGAATGTCTATCCTTGTGCCAATACCATGCAGTTTTGAGCACTGCAGATTTGTAGTATGTTTTAAAGTCAGGTAATGTGATACCTCCTACTTCATTTTTCTTTTTCAATATGTCTTTGGAGATTCAGAGCCTCTTACCTTTCCAAATATATTTTGTAGTTAGTTTTTCCAGTTCCTTAAAAAATTCAGTGTTGATTTTTATTGGGATTGCATTAAATCTGTAGATTAGCTGGGGTAGGATAGACATCTTGATGATGTTGAGTCTTCCTATCCATGAACAGGGAATATTCTTCCATTTATTTAAGTCTTCCTTGAATTCCTTTAACAGTGTTGTATAGTTTTGTGTATATCAGTCCTTTACATCTTTAATTAAATTTATTCCAGGTGTTTGATTCTTTTATTTACTGTTGTAAACAGTATTTTTTTCTTGATTTCCTTCTCAGATTCCTCATTATTGGTGTACAGAAATGTTATTAATTTTTGAGCATTGGTCTCAAAGCCTGTGACATTACTGAACTCCTTTATAAGTTCTAGAATCTTTGCTGCAGATTTCTCAGGGTTTTGTATATATAGGATCATGTCATCTGCAAATAATGAAATTTTTACTTCTTCTTTTCCAATGTGGATGCCTTTTATATATTTTTCTTACCTCAGTGCTCGAACAAGTACTTCTAAGACAATGTTTAATAGGAGTGGTGATAGTGGGCATCTTTCTCTTGCTCCCGATCTCAGAGCAAAGGCTGTTAGGATTTCACCATTGAAGATGATGTTAGCTTTGGGTTTTTCACATATACCCTTTTTCATATTCAGAAAGTTTCCTTCTATTTCTATCTTTTGTAATTTTTTAAATCAGGAAACAATGTTATATTTTTTGAATCCCTTTTCTGTTTCTCTAGAGCTGATCATGTGATTTTCTTCTTTTAATATGTTTATGTGATGTATTACATTGATTGACTTTCTTATATTGAACCATCCTTGCATACCCATGATGAAACCCACTTGGTCATTGTGTATAATCTTTTTGATATTTTGTTGAATGCAATTAGCAAGTTTTTTGTTGAGGATTTTAGTATCTAGATTCATTAGAGAAATTGTTCTGTAATTTTCCTTTATTCTGGTACCTTTGTTTAGCTTTGGTATTAGGATAATATTGGTATCATAGAATGAGTTCAGCAATATCCCTTCAACTTCTGTTTTTTTTTCAAAGAGCTTAAGCAGGATTGGAGTTAGCTCTTTCTGGAATGTTTGGTAGAATTCAGCTGTGAAGCCATCTGGTCCTGGGCTATTCTTAATTGCGAGGTTTTTGATGACTGAGTCTATCTCTTTACCTGTAATTGGATTGTTGAGTTCATCAATTACTTCTTTCATCAATGTAGACTGTTTGTGAGTTTGTAGAATTTTTTCCATTTCCTCTTAATTATCATTTTTGTTAGCTTATAATTTTCCAAAGGATCCTCTTATGATACTGTTTATTTCTGTGGGGTCCGTAGTGATATCCCTTTGCTCATTCCTTATTTTGTGTATTTGCATATGTACTCTCTTTTTCTTTGTTAGTCTGGATAAGGGTTTTTCAATAAAATTGATATTCTCAAAGAACTAGGTTATGTTTTTGTTTATTTTTTCTAGTGTTTCTTATTCTCAATTTCATTTACTTCTGCTCTAATCTTTGTTATTTCCTTCTTTGTATGTGCTTTAAGTTTAGTTTGTTATCGATTTTACAATTCCTCCAAGTGTGCAGTTAGGTCCTCATTTTTAGCTCTTTCTTCCTTTTTAACGTATGTATTTATGGCTATGAACTTCCCTCTCAGGACAGCTTTGTCTGCATTCCATAGGTTTTGATATGTTGTGTTGTCATTTTCATTACTTTCAAGGTAGTTCCTTATTTCTTTTGAGATTTCCTCCTTGACAGACTGTATGTTTAAGTGTGTATGTTTAACTTCCATATCTTTGTGCCTAATGTGTTTTTCTGCCCTAAGTGATTTCCAATTTCTTTCCATTTTGCTCAGAGAAATTGCTTTGTATAATCTCAATCTTTCTGACTTCATTGAGAGTTGTTCTGCAGCCTAGCATGTGATCTATCTTGTAGTGTGATCCATGTGCACTTGAGAAGAATGTAAATTCTGCTGTATTTGGGTGTAGTGTTCTCTATATGTCTATGAAGTTCAGGTCCTCCAATGTAGTGTTCAGAATCTTTGTTTCTTTATTGATTCTCTGTCTAGATGTTCTGTCTAATGGTGATAATGTTGTATTAAAGTCCCCCACTATAATTGTAGTGGCATGTATTTCTCCAGTTAGTTTTTCCAGAGTTTGCCTCATGTATTTTGAGGCACCCCAATTAGGTGCATAAATGTTTATGATTGTTCTATCATCTTGAGATATTACCCTTTTTACTAATATATAGTGTCCATCTTTGCCTCTTACAATAGTTTTGCATATAAAGTCTATTTTGTCTGATATGAGAATAGCTGCTCCTGCCCTTTTTGGGCTATTGTTACCTTGTACAGTTGTTTTCCAGCCATTCACTTTCAGCATCCTTGAATCCCTGGGTCAAAGGTGGGTTACTTGTAGACAGCATATAGATGAATCGTATTTCCTTATCCAGTCTGTCAATCTGTGTCACTTGAGTGGATAATTTAATCCATTAACATTCAGTGTTATTACTCACAATGAATTTCTTACTTCAGCCATATTTTCTTTGGGTTCATGTATGTCATATACTCATTTTGTTTATGTTTTTGTCCTTTTATTTGTTCTTACACTCTCCTCCAACACTGTCTCTATTGTTTTTTCCTTTCCACTTGTAGAACTTCCATTAGTATTTCATGAAGTACGGATTTCATATTGGGGTACTATCTTAATTTCTGTTTATCTGTGAAATTTTGAACTCTCCATCAGTTTTCAATGGCAATTTTGCTGGATAGGGAATTCATGGCTGGAAGTTTTTTTCTCTTTGTAATTTGATGACTATGTCATACCAATGTCTTCTTGCCTCCTTGGTTTCAGATGAGAAATCAGCACTTAATCTAATTGTGCTTCCCTTGTATGTGATGGTTCTCTTTTCTCTTGCTGCCTTGAGTATTTTCTCTTTGTCTTGAGCATTGGACATTTTGACAAGTATAGGTCTTGGAGTTGGCCTGTTGGAATTTATACTGTTTGGGGTGTGCTGCACTGTGTTTCCTGGA
>JAQZBX010061104.1:0-17185 GCA_029593785.1 Cabassous unicinctus
TATGTTTATAATTTCTTCAGTCTGTTCTCTCAGTGTCCTCTTTATATCCTTAATCTCTTCCTTCACTTCATTAAATGGACCATGATATTTGTTTTGGAATCTTCGATTAGTTGCTGGATTTTCTGCATATATTCCTGGTTCTTAGTTTGTTCATTGGAGTGGTCCATGTCTTCTTGTTTCTCAGTGTGGTTTGTAATTTTTTGTTGCCCTCTAGTCATCATTTTATCTCCCTGGTTTTATTCTGTTGATTAGCTTCCCTCTCCTTTAGAGTTTGATTTAGTTGGTGGTTCTGTGTGTGTGTTAAGTTTTCTCTTTGACACTTTTTCTTCTTATTTTGTTTCCTTGTTTCTTTCTATGTTATCTTGAAGGCAAAAGATTAGTGTCAGAGGTATCAAAAGATGTGAGAAAGGAAGAAGGACAATAGTAATATTAATGAAATTTAGTAGAGGGTCCTAATAGGACTTAGTGAAATGAATATTTAACTTGTGTATGCAGTGTAGAGTAATAGGTAAAAAAGCGGAGTACCAACAGTGGACTGGGAAAACAAATAGAGGAATATATATACAATGATTTAGAAGGCTAGAATGATAAGGAAGGAGAGAAAGAGTAAAGAAAGGGCTAAAAGGAAAAAGCTAATATTATTTTAAAAAAAGATGAAAACAAAATAGATAGAATAAAGATTAACACCCTTAACTTGTGAGCTAATGAAAAAGCTTGGTGTCTAAGAACCACAACAGAAAGCAGAAGGCAGAGAGATGAAGAAAGGATAAGAGATAGCTTGTGATACAATATCAATATAGACAGAGAATGGGGAATCACTGAAGAAAAATCACAGCAAAGAAGAGGTAAGCTAGCAGCACCTTATTTTAAAAAAATGAAAGAAAACAGAAAGGGGGGGAGGAAAGCAGTAAGAAAAGCAAGACACAACAAATAAACAGATAAAAGCCCAACATTCACACCAGCAAGCAGTCAAACAAAGCTAAGGAGGAAGTGTTCCTTCTAGTGTACTTGCGGATCCTCTCAGCCTGCTTGCATTTATCAATTTCCCTTCAGGGTTCTATCTGCAGGTTTTGAGGCAGATTTTCAGTATTAGACTAAATTAAGAACAGGAATTCATTTTTTAAAGTGACTGTCTTCTTTCTTTCTTTTCTTTTCTTTTTTTTTTTTGCAATATAACGGACCCAAAAGAAGTCCTCTGCTAAATCACCCCCTTCACCAAGGGGACCCTAAATAGGATCATGGACACTAATCAAGCCCTACTCACTTCCTGGCCTCCCCAGGAGTGCTGAAGCTTTGATGCTTGTCAGTGCAGAGTGATAAAATAAGCTGGCTCCCCCCCCCCTCCATGGGGCCAGGCCTCAGTTTCAGCAGGCTGCTGGGCAAATCAAGTTTGCTCAGCAGATTCACCTCTCCCCTTAGCCTGGCACTGTTTCAAGCCAGCTTATCTGCTCCCCAAAGCTATGAGGGGGTCCAGACAGCCAAATCCACAGAAGTTAAACCTTTCTCCACCTTCTGTCAGAGCCCTCCCTCCCTCAGAGTATGCTCCCTCATGCTGGTGGGAGTCGTGGATGTAGGATTCGCGCGTCCAGGCAGCCGTTTTCTGTGTGGACGGGACTCAGCCATCTGTGTTAATCACCACAGATAGGCTCAGAACTCATGAATCTCCACCCATCACTCCACATCATTGATCTGCCCCCTGCTAGATGACCCAAGCTTCTCGCTCCGTGTGCCCACAGCACAGACCCTCGGGCAGGGCTCCATCCTCAATTGGCCATCCCAGGATAGCTAATTCATGAGTATCTTCCTAAACTGATGCCATATTGCCTCCAATAGATCTGTTTTAAGTGTGACAATAGTCTCTTCATATGTCTTTATAATATGTGAAGAGGTCGTAAGAGTCCTCATGTTTCTAATTTTCCTTTTTGGAAGATTATCATAAATAACTATTTGGGGAACAGAATAAACTGTATATAGGAGCTAATCCAATTATGGCTAGTACTTTATATGTCATATGTCCACATACAAAATAATGCCCCTGAAGATGATAATAAGTGTATCTATTACCTTTAAGGAATGGTATAGTGATGTAGAGAGCTAATTGGGTGTAAAATCCCAAAAGAGTCAAAACCATCACCATCTTCATTGTTATCTGATATCTTAGTCTCATTTAATAAAAAATATCCTTTGCCTTACTTTTCAATCACCAGAAATTCATACCTTGAGTAGAATAAATAAGTATGTTATTAAAATCTTAGGGTGCTTTGAGAAAAAATTTGTATCTCTAAAGGGGGATCTGACCCTGACAGTGTGCTCTTGTCTCCTAAAAGTAAAAGGAGTCTTGCCTAGGCATCAGCAAGAAATTAAAAGCCATTCTAGGAAACAGGAAGAGATGGCCCAACCAAAGGAACAAACCAAATATCCTGAAGAGATATGGAATTTAAGACAATTAATCAATGATGATCACACAACTATCCTAAATGAATTTAAAGATTGGAAGAAATTATGACTAAAGAGATAAAGGATATTAAAAAGACACTGGGTAAGCATAAAGAACAATTCAAAAATCTGCAAGGAAAGTAACAGATCTTATAGGACTGAAAGACATGATGGATGAGATTTAAAAATACTTTAGAGGCATGTAAGAATAGATTTGATTTGTTTGAAGACAGAATTAGTGATTTCAAAGACTGAACATCTGAACTGGAAAACACAAGAGAACAGAAAGTGAAAGGGATGGAATTGAATGACAATGCAACACACAAAAACATATGCATTATCAGTGTTCCAGAAGAAGAGAATAGAAAAAGGACAGAAAGAATATTTGAAGAAATAATGACTGAAAACTTCCCAATACTTGTGATAGACATAAATATCAATATACAAGAAGGACAATGTACCCCCAAAGAGAATGAATCTATATATACCTACTTTGAGACACCTACTATTCAGAATGACAAATATCACAGATAAAGAGATGGTTCTGAAAACAGCAAGAGAAAAACAAAACATCACATACAAGGGAAACTCTATAGATTAAGAGTTGAGTTCTCATAAGAAACCATGGAGGAGAGAATAAAGTGGTATGATGTATTTAAGGTACTGAAAGAGAAAAACTGTCAGACAAGAATTCAGTATCTGGCAAAGTTGTCCTTTAAAAATGAAGGTGAGTTCAAAGTTTTCATAGAAAAACAAAAAATGATAGAATATGTGGCCAAAAGACCAAAATTACAAGAGATACTACAGGGAGTGTTGCAGCCTAAAAGGAAATAAACAAGGGCAGAAAAGAGAGTAGAAATAAATATTATTAGAGAGAGCAAATTACAGGGCAAAGTGATAGGCAATAGTACAATATGTCAACAGAAAGCCAAAGGAAAAAAAGCATGAAGTAAGTAATTCCTTTATAGTAATAATATTGAATGTTAATGGCTTGAATTCCACAATCAAAAGATATAGACTAATAGAAAGGATTAAAAAATATACCATCTGTATCTTCTCTACAAGACACTCACCTCAGATGTAAGGACACAACCAAATTAAAAGTGAAAGGTTGGAAAATGATATTTCAGGCAAATAGTAATTTAAAAAAAAGCTTCAGTAGTGATACTAAAATCAGAAAAAATAGATTTTAAATGCAAAACTGTTAAAAGGTAGTTATATGTTAATAAAAGTGTCAATTCAGCAGGAAGAAATAACTATGCTATAAATTTATGTGCCTAAACTCAGTGCACCAGGATACATGAGGATTTCATGGGCAAAGCTGAAGGGAGAAATTGATGTCTCCACAATAATACTTGACCTCAATACACCATTCTCAGAATGGCATAGAACATATGGACAGAGGATAAATAAAGAAACAGAGCGCTTGAATAATATGATAAATGAAATAGACCTAACAGACATCTATAGAACATTGCACACCAAAACAACACAATATACTATCTTTTTTTGTTTGTTTGTCTTTAAAAGGTACTTAGATTACATACATGTTACACAAAAAATATAGAGATTCACACATGCCCCACTACCCACACCTCTCACACCCTCCCACACAAACATCCTTCATTAGGTTGGCACATACATTGCAATCAATAAACTCATCCTGGGGCTTCGCCACTGAGCTTGGACCATAGTTCATGTTGTAGTCAACAATTTCCCCCACACAGTTCTGCATGCTATGTGATGATATAAAATGGCCTATGTCTGTCCTTACAATGTCATTCAGGAAAATTCCCAAGTCCCAAAAAAGCCCCTTTATTACAATTCTTTTTCCCTCTCCCTGCCCCCAAAGCCACCAGTGGCCACTGCCTCCACATCAATGTTGTAATTTCTTCCAATGCTAGAATCACAATATCCCTATAGTAGAACACCAGTAAGTCCACTCTAGTCCATAGTTCATTCCCCAGTCCTGAGGATTCTGGGATGGTGATGTCTACTCCACCTCTAATTGAGAAGAGGCTTCAGTCCCATACAGCCAATGGATGGGAGTCTCTTGCTTGCAGTTGTTGGCACTCTCATTTCCTAGATATGGTGGTTGTCAATCTTCACCTCTTTTTAGTTGTCCTAGGTGATTCCAATGAATTGGAGAGTAGGTATTTAAACTCTGATGATGTTCTGTGCCCAACAGGCACATGAATAACTGAAGGACTCCAGTCTCTGGATTTACACCTACAAACTCCAGCACCAAGTATATGTTTAAATAGAATGGGCAGATGAGCCATGTGTAGGGAAGCCACAATTGAGCCCAACATTATCACTGTCAGGAGCACAATCTTCAAAGTAGAGCCCACTGGCAAGGCATCAAAATCTGGAGCTATCTGCCCTGACCATAGGATCTAGGTGTCTCCAGTGCCCTCAGGATCCACACTATTTGGGGTAGTATCCACATTGGCAGTCTATAAGATCCTGCTGAGATGTAAATAATTTTTACCTCTGGGATGATCTCCTGACTCACTTTGAAGTCTCTTAGCTATGGAAACTCAATTGTCTTTACCATTCCCCCCTTTTATTTGAGGTCTTTTTCCAGTTGCATTGCTAGTTGGTGCTTGGTAGTAATCCCTCAGTGTCAGGGAGGCTCAGCTCTGGGAATCAGGTCCCATGCTGAGGGGAATGTAATGTATTTATATGCTGAGTTTGGATTAGAAAGAGGCCACATTTGAGCAACAAGGAGACTCTCAGGAGGCAGCTCTTAGGCAACCCACAACACTAGGCTGTTTCAATTTCAAGAGTAAAGTCTCATAAGCATAATTGTCAATATCAAGGGCCTATCAATAGATTATCCTCTTTTGCCAATCATTGCTCCTGCACTTGGATGACTATTCCTGCTCCATTAGAGAATGTGTCAGAGCTTTACAGGATGGGAATTCAATATTCTCTTGGTTACTTTGTGAGTCTCCACCCACTGTGACAATACCCCATGAAAATTTAAACATATTTATATACCTTATATGTATGTCCAGGTGTACTTCCTCCAAACTACCACCCATCACTGACATCCCACACCAAAGATCCTCTCCTGTCCCAGTTGTAACTCTTCTGTATTCTTTGCTTCTTCAAAAATGAAGCCATTAAAACAGCCAAATATAATTAATAGGAAAATGAAATAATAATGACAAGTTTAAATACAAGAAATAAAATACATAAAAACTTTTTTAAAAAACTAAAAATAAAATAAAAAACTTATATTAAAATATAATGAAAAATAATTTTAAAAATTTTTTGACATTTTGCCTTTCCTCACTGTAATATCTGGTGACCTGTATATACAGTGATATTTCCTTCCATTTACTCCACAGCGTCTTACTTTTTTCATTTTGTTTTCAAAGAAGTTTTAGGTCACAGTAAAGTTATATACAGAATACAGGGGACTCCCTTATAACCAACATTCTCCCCCTTTCTCCCTTCCCATATTAGTACCTTTTTATATGTGGCTGGTACCTTTGTTACAACTGATATACAAATAGTGAAACACAGTTACTAACCTTGGACAATGGTTTACATTATGGTTTACATTTTAGACCGCACACTTTTATAAATTTTGGTGATAATTAACATGGCCTGTCTATCATTGCAAGATCATGTAGAACGCTTTCATTGCCCACTAAATATCCCCTGTTCCATCTATTCTACCCTTCCCTCCCCAAATGCTCATGGATCCTTCTCCAAGTTTGACTATATGTTGGGTCACAAGACAATTCTCAATAAATTTAAAAAGATTGAAATTATATAAAATACTTTCTCTGATGACAATGGAATGAAACTAGAAATCAATAATGGTTGGAAAAATGGAAAATCATAAATATATGGAGATTACACAACCCACCCTTAAATAATCAGTGGGTAAAAGAAGAAATTTCAAGAGAATTCAGTAAATTGAATGAAAATAAGAAGACAACATATCAGAACCTGTGGGACACCTTAAAGGCAGTGCTGAGAAGGAAATTTATAGCCCTCAATGCTTACATTCAAAAAGAAAGAGCTAAAATTAGAGACCTAACTGCATACCAGGAGGAACTAGGAAAGAAAAGACAAAACAGCAAAGTAATCACAAACCAATCTTAAGGAAAACAAAAGTAAAGATCAGACCAGTAATACATGAAATTAAGAAAAAAAAATAGAACAAACAACAAAACCAAAATTTGGTTCTTTGGGAAGATCAACAATATTGACAAACAGCTAGACTCACTAAGAAAAAGAGAGAAAAGACACAAATATAAAAATCAGAAAAGAGGAGGACATTATCACTGACCCCACAGAAATAAGAGAGATCATAAGAGGATACTCTGAAAAAATGTATGTCAAAAAAACAGAAAATGTAGATGAGATGGACAAATTCCTAGACACAGGAATCAGCTAGACCGACCCAAGAAGAAATAGAAGACTTCAACAAACCAAACACAAGGGAAAAGATTGAAACAGTAATAAAATCCTTCCCCAAATGAAAAGCCCAGGAGCAGATGGCTTCACAGGTGAATTCTAACAATCATTCAAAGATGACCAATTACTGATCTTTCACAAGGTCTTACAATAAATTGAACAGGAAAGAATGCTACCAAACTCATTCTATGATGCCAACATCACTGTAATACCAAAACCAGATAAAGATACTATGAAGAAAGAAAATGAAAGATCAATATCTCTAATTAATTTAGATGCAAAAATCCTCAACAAAATGCTTGCAAACCAAATCCAAAAGAACATTAAAAGTATTATACACCATTATCAAGTTGGATTTATCCAGATATGCAAGGGTGATATTAGTAACAAGACAAGGATACTCAATGTCAGCATTATTATTCAACATTGTACTAGAAATTCTAACTAGAGCAACTAGGCTAGACAAAGAAATAAAAGGTAACAAAACAGGAAAGGAAGAAGTAAAACTTTCCCTAATCACTGATGATATGATCCTATATCTTAAAAATCCTGAGAAATCCACAACAAAGCTACTAGAATTGAGAGATGATTTCAGCAAAGTGGCAGGATACAAAAGTTTTATGCAAAAATCAATCGCATTTCTATACACTACTGATGTGCAATCTGAGGAAGAAATAAGAAAAAAATCTATTTATAATAGAAAGCAAAACAATCAAATATTTAGGAATAACTTAACCAAGGACACAAAGGACCTGTATTCAGAAAACAACAAAATATTCCTAAAAGAAACTGAAGAAGACTTAAATAAATGGAAGGATATTACTTTTTCATGGATTGAAAGACTAAATATCATTAACATGTCAATTCTACCTAAACTTATTTACAGATTCAAACAATCCAAATAAAAATCCCTAGAGCCTTTTTTTGCAGAAATCAAAAAGTCAATTATCAAATTTATTTGGAAGGGTTAGGGACCCCAAATAGCCAAAAAAGTCATTAAAAAAAGAAACAGAAGATTGAAGTTGGAGGACTCTCACTTCCTGACTTTAAAGCGAATTACTTAGCCACAGGGATAAAGGGAGCATGGTATTGGCATAAGGACAGCCAGACTGACCAATGGAATCAAATGGAAGACTCAGAAATACATCCTCACATCTACAGTCAAGTGATTTTTCATAAAGATGTTAAGCTCACTCAGCTGGACCAGAACTGTTTATTCAAGAAATTGTACTGGGAGAACTGTAGAGCCATATCCAAAAGAAAGAAAAAAGACCCCTATGTAACACCTTATACAAAAATTAACTCAAAATGCATCAAACACCTAAATATAAAAGAAAGTACAATAAAGCTTCTTGAAGAAAATGTAGGAAAACATCTTCAAGATATTTTGGTATGTGGTAGTTTCTTAAACCTTACATTAAAATCAGGAGAAACAAAAGAAAAAAATAGACAAATGGGACCTCCTCTAAATTCAACATTTTTGCACCTAAAAGGGCTTTGTTAGAAGGGTTAAAATGCAGCTGATTCAATGGAGTAGTATTTGGCAATTAAGTATCTGATAAGGGTTTAATAGCCATGATATATAGGGGATCATACAACTTTGAAAAAAAGACAAACTATCTGATTTAAAAATGTGTAAAAGACTTGAAAAGACAACTGTCCAAAGAGGAAATACCATGCTGGGAAGGAGGTAGTGAGTTTATATACAGAGGGTTTTTTGTTTGTTTGTTTGTTTTTTATTGTTGGTAAAAATCAAAATTTTTCACAATACATACCAATATTTGTAAAATGATATATAAATACATATGCATATATGTGCATTCGCTTACATAAAGGTTATTTTATATATATATATATATATATATATATATGTATTTTAAAGGTGCTTAGATTACCTAATTATTACTCAGAAATTACAGGGATTCCAATGTTCCCCACCTCCCACACCTGCTAGGAGCAACAAGGAGGTGTTTCAGGAGATAACTATTAGACAATATATAATACTAGGCTAATTTTCAATTTCATAAGAACAATGTTCATAAGTACAAGCATTAATATCAAGGGCCTGACATATTGTTCTGTCCTCCTTTGCTAGAAACTGCCCATGTACTCTAGGGATACTTGCCACTCTCTCAAAGGAAGTAGCAGTTCTCTCCAGAATGGGAACTGAATATTCTTTTGGTTATAATTTGGGTCTCCACCCACAGAGAAAACACCCTGCACCAGTGAATCACCCCTGTCACAGCTGCAATTATTCTACATTCCAAAATCTGCCCAAAACAAAGCCAAATAAATGAATAAAAATAAAAATCAATACTATAATATAAAAGTAAAATAATGAGTTTTACATTGTATCTTTCATCAACATAAGTTTTTTTTTTTTTTTGAGGTAACAAGGATTGAACCTGTGACCTCATAAATGGGAAGAAGATGCTCAAACCACTGAGCTACACCAGTTTTTCAATGTATGATCTTTTATCTTTTATGTATAGTGACAATTTCTTCTTTATGTTCCCCAGTGTCTTATTTATTTCACTTTATTTTCAAAGTTTTAGGTTACAGAAAAGTCACATAGAAAATAAAAGGGATTCCAATATACCCCCATTCCTTTCCCCTCTCACATTAGCCCACTTAATAACATCTTATGTGAGTGTCATACAATAATTACAATTGATAAACAAATATTGAAGCATTGCCACTTACCATGGTCAACTATGATGTATCTTCTTGACTCTAGCTCTGTGACTCTGCTCAATTTACTTAGGTCATATCAGTGAGGTCATGTAATATTTGTCCCTTAGTGATTGGCTTACTTCACTCAACATAAGGTGTTCAGTATTCATCCATGTTGTCCCATATGTCAATACTCCATTCCTTCATACAGTTTAGTAATATTCCATTGTATGTATATAGCACAATATACCACAATTTTCTTATCCATTCATCTGTTGATGGACATGGGTTGCTTCTAACTTTTGACAATAGTGAACAATACCATTGTGAACATTGGTGTGCATTTATCTGTTCATGTCCCTGCTTTTAATTCTTTTGTGTATATCCCCAGCTGTAAGATTTCTGGATCATATAGCAGTTCTATAGTTAGTTCTGAGGAACTGCCAAATTGTGCTCCACAATGGCTCCACCATTCTACATTCCTACCAGCAGTTGATGAGGGTTACTTTTCCTCCACATCATTTCCAACACTTGTAGATTTCTGTTTTTATTAATACCTACCTGTCTAATAGTTGTAAGATAATATTGCATTGTAGTTATGTTTTTTTCTGAAATCTCTTTATTTTACCTTCTTTATGAACAAATCAATTTTACTGATATATATTAATAAAGTATAAATGCATCCAAAAATGCAATCAATGATATTTGGTATAATCACATAGATGTGCATTAATCACTTCAATCATGTTTTGAGGATTTTCATTATTCCAGGATGATGATGATGATGATAATGATGATGATGATAAACAAAAACCATGCAAACTAACTATTTTTTGCAATATTTTGTGGTTTTCTGAATACACATCCTTTAAGTCCTTGGTTTAATTTACTGCTAAATATTCAATTTTTTAGTTGCTATTATAAATGGAATTTTTTTTCTAATTTCCTCCTCAGATTGCATATCAGTAGTGTATAGAAACACTACTGAGTTTTGCATATTATTCTTGCAAGTCTTTTTTAATATATGATCATATCATCAGCAAATAGCAATAGCAAGAAGTTTTACTTCTTCCTTTCCTATTTGGGTGCCTTTATTTCCTCACTTACCCTTATTACTCTAGACAGAACTTCTAGAACAATATTGAATAACAATGCTGACAGTGGGTATTCAGGTATTTTTCTTGAACTCAGCAGGAAATATTTCAGATTTTCATTGTTGAGTACAATGCTAGCTGTAGGTTTTTCATATATGCACTTTACCATATTGAGAAACCTTCTTTCTACTTCTATCTTTTGGAGTGTTTTTTTTTAATATATTAAGAAAAGATGCTGTATTTTGTCAAATGTCTTTTTTGCATCAAACAAAAGGATTACCTGATTTTTCTTCTTCAATATATCAATGTGGTTTATTACACTAATTGATTTTCTTGTGTTGAACCACCCTTGCACACCTGGGATAAAAGCTACTTGATCGTGGTGTATAATTGTTTAAATGTGCTTTTGGATTTGGTTTGCAAGTATTTTGTTGAGGATTTTTGCATCTACACTCATTAGAGGTATTGGTCTGTAATTTTCTTTTTTCCTAGAATCTTTATCTGGTTTTGATATTAGGGTGATGTTCTCTTTAAGGAATGAGTTTGGTAGCATTCTTTCTTGTCCAATTTTTTGTAAGAGCTTGAACAAGATCAATATTAGATCATCTTTGAATGATTGGGAGAATTCACCTTTGAAGGCATCTGGTCCCCAGCTTTTCATGTTTGTGAGGTTTTTGATGATTGTTTCAATCACATCACTTGTGATTGATTTACTGTGGTATCCTATTTTTTCTAGGGTTAGTGTAGGTGGCTCATGTGTTTCTAGGAATTTATCCATTTTGTCTGCATTGTCTACTTTTTTGGCATACAGTTGTTCATTTTATCTTATTAATATTTTTCTTATTTCTGTGGGGTCAGTGGTAATGTCCCCCCTCTCATTTCTGATTTTATTTATTTGTGTCTTCTCTCTCTCTGTCTCTGTCTCTCTCTCTCTCTCTGTCATTCTACCTAAGAATTTTTCAATACTGTTGATCTCCTTAAAGAACTGACTTTTGGTATCATTGATTTTCTCTATTTTTTTTTCCCTCAATGTCAATTATTTCTACACTGGTCTTTACCATTTCTTTCCTTTGTCTTGGATTTCAGCTAATTTGCTCTTCTTTTTCTAGTTCCTCCAGGTATGTAGTTAGGTCTTCAATATTAACTCTTTGATCTTTTTGAAGGTAAGCTTTGAGGGCCATAAATTTCCCTCTCAGCACTGCCTTTGCATTGTCCCAAAGGTTTTGATTTGTTTTGTTCTCATTTTCATTCATCTCAAGATATTTGCTGAATTCTCTTGCAATTTCTTCTTTGACTCACTGATTATTTAAGAGTGTGTTGTTTAAACTACATATATTTGTGAATTTTCCATTTTCCATCCATTATTGATTTCCAGGCTCATTCTGCTATGATTAGAGAAAGTAATATCAATCTTTTAAAATTTATTGAGATTTCCCTTGTGACCCAACATATGGTCTATCTTGGAGAAGGATCCATGAACCTTTGAAAAGAATGCATATCCTGATGTTTTTGGATGCAATGCTCTACAGATATTTGTAAGGTCTAGTCCATTTATCATATTATTCAAGCTCTCTGTTTCTTTGTTTATCTTCTGTCCAGATATTCTATCCAATTCTGACAGTGGTTTACTGAAGTCTCCAACTAAAATTGAAGAGACACCTATTTCTCCCTTCAGCTTTGCCAGTAATTACCTCCTGTTTCTGTGGCACCCAGTTATGAGCATAGATATTTAGTATAGTTATTTCTTCTTGGTGAATTGCCCTTTTTTTTAAATACATAATGACATTTTCCATCTGTTATAACAATTTTGCATTTAAAATCTATTTTTTCCAGCATTAATATTGCTACTCTAGCTGTTTTGTTTGTTTTTTATTTATTTCAGGGGAGTGTGCGATTGCAGTACTCCACTACCACAAATTATGCAGTAGCATTTCTCACATTTGGGGAAATTGCAGAGGTCAGCACATCCATATGGATAATCCTTGCCCTGGGAAAAGCACTTTCATGATCATGGTATCTTTACAGCTAAGTATGTCTAGATCAACTTGCTTACTATTTGCATGGAATAACTATTTGCAAACTTTCAATTTGACCGGGTTCTGTCCTTACATCTGAAGTGAGTTTCTTGTAGACAACATACAGTTGACTCTTATTTTTTATCCATTCTATCAGTCTCTGTCTTTTGATTGGGGACTTCAAGCCCTTAATATTCAATGTTGTTACTGTAAAGGCTACTTAATTCACCCATAATGTTCTAGGATTTCTGTTTTCATATCATACTATTGTCTGTCTTTTTACCTTTTAATTTACCCTTTCTATTAATCTTTATTTCTATACTCTTCTTAAGTCTCTTTCCCTTGTTTTTTTTTTGTTTTGTTTTGTTTTGTGTTCCTTTCAGGAACACAAGGAACTATGGGAGTTCCTTTCAGCACTCCCATAGTGTCTCCTATATTTCTGGGTTTGCTTTTGTTTTTCTTTTAGTAAAATATTCATTCAGGTTTTTTTGTTAAGAATTTGAACTCAACCTCATTTATGAAGTATAGTTTCCTGGATACAGAAATCTCTTGTGGCAGTTTTTCTCTTTCAGTACCTTAAATACCTCATAAGAATTTCTTCTCTCCTCCGTGGCTTCTGTTGAGAAGTTGGTGATTAGTCTTATCCAGGTTTGCTGGTATGTGATGCTTTACTTTCCTCTTGCTGCTTTCAGAAATGTCTCTTTACATCTGATATTTGTCATTCTGAATAGTAGGTTTCTCAGAGTAGGTCTATTCATTTTTGGAATGTGTTGTCCTTCTTGGATATTTATATTTATGCCTTTCATAAGATTTGGGAAGTTTTCATTCATTATTTCCTCAAATACTCTTCCTGCCATGTTTTTCCTTTCTCTTATTACTAATAAAGGGTAAGTTTGTGTGTACCAAATGGTCATTCAATTCTCTCAGACCCTGTTTCATTTTTTCCATTCTCTTCTCTTTCTGTTCTCCTGTCTTTTCCAGGTCAGATATTCTGCCTTTGAAATAACTAATTCTGTTTTTGTTCAATTTAAATCTGTTCTTACATGCCTCTAATGTATTTTTAATATCATTCAACATGTCTTTCATTCCCATAAGTTCTGTTACATCTCTTTGCATGTGTTCAAATTGTTCTTTATGCTCACCCAGTGTCTTCTTAATGTCCTTTATCTCTTTAGTAATATTTTCTTTCAATTCTTTGAACTGATTGAGGAGAGTTCTGTGATTAGCATTGATTGGTTGTCTTAAATCCTGTATCTCTTCATTATAATTGGCTTGTTCCTTTGGCTTAGCCATCTCTTCCTGTTTTTTGTATGGCTTTCAATTTTTCTTGATATCTAGGCATCTGAATATATTGGCTAATTTACTCTGATGGCTATTTTCTCTCTCAACTATTGTTTTTTTTTCACAGCTTGTTTTTGATATTTTTTCAACTAATCTAACTTTTAAAATTGCCCAATTTTAGTTATTAAAGTCAGACCAGAGACTCACTAATGGGGTGCAGATTTTTTTCCAGGACTTAGGGTATATTGA
Source organism: Cabassous unicinctus (assembly GCA_029593785.1). Classification (NCBI taxonomy): domain Eukaryota; kingdom Metazoa; phylum Chordata; class Mammalia; order Cingulata; family Chlamyphoridae; genus Cabassous; species Cabassous unicinctus. Next base: position 14,186 of record JAQZBX010061104.1, read on the forward strand.
CAAACTGAAGTAGTTTTTGTCCATGCAGCTTTTAGACCAGCAAGCAGATGGCACACATCAGCACACCTTTCAATGGCTATGATTCAATCTCCATTTTCCTGTGTTTTGTTCAGGCCAGAATTGAGATTCAAATTTGGCTTAGCTGGCCAAATTCACTGAAACAAATGCCCTCAATTCCCCTATATTTTCCCTTGTAACAGCTGACAGGGAGGAATATGTCTGTTCACCTCTCAGTCAGTTGCAGTAAGCCAGGGTTTTTACCCCATTCCAATATCTTGGAGGTGATGGAGGGGAGATCTACTCAGTCAATGCAGGGGTTTGGTAACTCAAGTTTGTTGTTTCAGGTGTTTCATTTATCCATCCCTCTCCCTCCTGGAAGCCGTGTGGCACTGTCTTGGTGTGCTGACCCCGAAAGCATGTAATTTGTGTAGATTTTGGCTCTTTCATTGTTGGTTTTGTAAGAGTTGAGCCCTGTCTGCCTAAACCATCACCATCTTTCCACAATCTCATTGCAATTTTGATTTGCATTTATCTAATAGCTAGTCATGTTGAGTATCTTTTCATATGTTTTTTTAATATTTGTATTTCCTCCTTGGAAAAGTGCCTATTCAAATCTCTTGTCCACTTTTTTTTTTCAATAGGATGATTGTCTTTTTATTTTCAAGATGTGTGGTTTTTTAAATATATGCCGGATAATAATTCCTTATCAGATAAGTGGTTACCAAATATTTTCTACCATTGAATAGGCTGCCTTATCATTTTTTTGACAAATGCCTTTGAAGTGCAAATGATTTATTTTTTTAAGTTTGGAAACATCCCATTCATCTAATTTAATCTCATTATTGTGATTGGTCTGTTGAGTTCATAACTTTCTTCTTTTGTTAATGTAGGCAACTTTTTTATTTCTAGAAATTTTTCCATTTCATCTAAGTTATCCATCTTGTTGGCATACAACTTTTCAAAGTATCTTCTTATGACACTATTTATTCCTGTGGGATCAGTGGTGATATCACCTCCCTCATTTTTAAATTTATGTATTTGTATCTTGTCTCTTTTTTCTTTTTTAGTATAGCTTAGAGTTTCCAGGGAAGAGTGGGAGGAAGAGCTGGTTAATTTCACTAAGTACCAATGTATTACACATTCTGTATAGTGGATAATGTCACACATCCCTCCAACTTGTGTCATACAGTAGTGAGGTAATCAACATCAGGCACTTTTTTAAATTGCTTGTGCTAAAATGGGATATGCAGATCTACTTTCCCAAGACTTTGGGATGTGCAGGCAGTTTACTTATCACTGCTTTTAATTAGCTACTTCAGATCACTGGGAGAATGCCCCTGAGGGCAGTCACTGTTCCAATTTACCCTAGACAAAAGTAGCAGAGGAGACTTAAAGAGAGTACACTTCTTCAATACTATGGAATAAAGTTAAAGGACTGCAATTATTGGACAAGTGCTGAAACAAGAAAATGCAGTTCCAAAGAGCCTTAGGAAAACATCCAAAACCCTTCTTGGCCTGTCCATTATTCCTTCCTCAGGTTAGTTTGGAGCCAGATGATGCTTTCTTTATGATTCCTTTGCCTTTTCCCTCTGGGGAAGACAGGCTTGGGTTCCTTTTCAACAAGGAATGAAAAAGAAACATTGGAGTTGAAGACTACAATAACTTAACTGAAAAACTCCCAGGAAGAATTCAACACAAGTTGGAGCTAACAAAAGAGTTACTGAGCTTAAATACAAAACTGAGAAACAAAAAGATAAAACAAGTAGAACAATCTAAAATAGCCTAATATACCTGTGGGACACCATCAAGTATACCAATATATATATTGTGAGAGTCTCAGTGAAAAAGGAAAAAAAGAAATGGGCAGAAGGTATATTCAAGGACATGATAGTAATGTTCTCAAACTTGGAAAAAGATGGGACTATGCACCTCCAAGAAACCCTTCAAATACTAAACAAGATAAGCTTGAAGAGAAATATAACTATACATATGAAGGTCACACTGTCAAATGCAAAGGTCAATAAGTGAGGGGAAGCAAGCAGAAGTGTGGCTCGCCAATCTAGTAAGCTTAAGCCCGTAGTTGGTACCGCTACTGGCTGAGCAGGGCGGCTGGAACGGGTGACAACGCCCTCAGCCTGGTACGGGTGATATCGCCCTCTCTTGCCCTATTGTCCACTTGCTGTTTGTCTCCCCCCGGTTTTTTCTTTTCGCTCCCGCCTCCCTCTTATATCCCTCCTTCTATCTTACCACATCCCACCCACTTCCCCACCACAATATAAGATGTGAGCTTCCGCAATAAAGTAGACTGCGCCATCAGCCTGTCTCCGCGAACATCATTCGTGCCGTCCTTACCTCCCGCCGGGCAACAATTGGCGCCCAACGTGGGGCACCCTCCGGTCCCTCTTGCTTAATTTCCAATGTTCCACTATCTTTTCCTTGTGCTTATCGCCGCTCTTGCCGTTCTTTTCAGTGCCATCCTAGCCATTGTAGCTCCAGCTGACTGGTCTTTGGCAGACCGTTCCTTCCTTGCTATAGCCCTTTTTTTCTTAATAGCCTCTGTCACAGCACTTGCTTACTTCGGACTTTAACTCTGATGACCGCAACTACTCGAGCCATCAGCTCCAGCAGAGGACCTCCCAACCGCCAACTCTCAGGTAAGGACCCCCGCCCAGATCATGGGCCCCAACCTCTCTAAAAAACAGCACCCGGAGGTACGGGCTCTTGCTGCACTCTTGGACTGCTACAACTGCCGAGTAACAATAAAGCAGTTGCAGAAATACTGGGATTTAATACTCCCAATCAACCCCTGGCTATCTACAGCCAACCTATGGGACCCAGAGACCTTCCGATTGCTCCTTGACTGAATAACTTCGGCTATAGAGCACGAGAATAAAAGATTCCCTCCTGGACTTATCCCTACCTTAATTACCATTCGAGCCTGCCTTCAAGGCAGCGAACCACCTGCAGCTGTATTTTCTGTGGATTCTGAGGAGAAGGAAG
>JAQZBX010061105.1:0-17167 GCA_029593785.1 Cabassous unicinctus
CAGAAAGATGAAGGAAGGAAAAGAGATAGCTTGGGGGGCAAAATCAATATAGACAGAGAGTGGGAAATCACTGAAGAAGAAGCACAGCTAAGAAGAGACAAGCTAGCAGCACCTAATTTAAAAAAAATAAAAAAGAAAGAAAAAAGAAGGGGGGCAGGAAATAGGAAAGAAAAGCAAGAGACAACAAATAAACAAATAAAAACAAAACAAACACAGAAGCAAGCAGTCAAACAAATCTAAGGAATAACAGTGTTCCTTCTTGGGCCCTTGTGGAACCTCTCAGCCTGCTTGTATTCATCAATGAATTGCCCTGCAAGGTTCTATCTGCAGGTTTTGAGGCAGATTTTAGTTATTAAACTAAATTAAAAAGAAAAATTCGTTTTTTATTTTTTAAATTGACTATTTTTTTTTCTGAAATAAGGGACCCAAAAGAAGTCCTCGTCTAGACCACCCCCTTCACCAAGGGGACCCTAACTAGGCTCGTGGAAACTAATCAAGTTCTTCCCACTTCCTGGCCTGCCCAGGGGAGCTAAAGCTCTGATGCTTGTCAGTGCAGAATGATAAAAATGGCTGACTCCGCCCCCTCTGGAGCCAAGCCTCAGTGTCACTGGGCTGCTGGGTAAATCAGGCTTCCTCAGTAGATTCGCCTCTGCCCTCAGCCTGGCGCTGCTTCTAGTCTGCTTACCTGGTCCTCAAAGCTATGAGAGGGTCCAAGCAACCAAATCCACAGAAATGAAACTCCTCTTCACCTTCTGTCACAACCCTCCCACTCTCAGAGAATGCTCCATCTCACTGGGTTGCCAGCGGGGGTTGGGGCGTATCCCTGCGCAGCTAGGTAAATTAACTTCCTCAGCAGATTCACCACTCCCCTCAGCCTGGTGCCACTTCAAGCCAGCTATTTTGTTCCCCAAAGCTGCAAGGGGTTCCAGGCAGCCAAACCCACAGAAAGGAAACCCCTCTCAACCCTTTGCCAGAATCCTCCCACTTTTGGAGAACGCTCCCTTTCACCAGGTTACTGGTCGGAGTCGCAGCTCAAACCAGCCTTTTTCCCTGAGGGTGGGGTTCAGCCGTCTGTGTTAACCACCACAGGGAGGGTTACCACTCATGAATCTCTCCCGAGCAATGTTGAGCTCTCTCCAGATAGATGAACTCAAAAGTTCTCACTCCATGCACTCACAGCACAGACCCCCGGGCAGGACCCTGTCCCCAGTCTGCCATCCTAAGAGAGTGAGTAAGTGAGCGCCCTCCTAAACCAATGCCATCTTCCTTCCTTCAGGGCTAAATATTTATTTTCTTAGTCCTTGTATGGTTTCTCTTCTACCTTTTATTATTATTATTACTATTATTCTTTTTCTCTTCTTATCTCTTTCCTTTTCTCTGGTCCTAATTGCTTTTCAAGGGAACATGCACAACAGCAAAGAAATACGAAGAATACGAAGAATAAAGTGTCCAAGTGACACCTTACACACACAAAACAGCAAAAAAATAAAGCTCTGGAGTAGAAAGAGAAGCTAATCATCCAAATAAACCCATCAAGATAAACAGATGCCTAGACACCAACAAAAAATTACAAATCATACTAAGAAACAGGAAGACATGGCCCAGAAAAAAAACAAACTAAAAAACAGGAGGAGATGTAGAACATGGAACAACTAATCAGAGATGTCCAAACAAATATCATGAATCAACTTAATGAAGTGAAGGAAGAGATTAAGGATATTAAAAAGACATTGGGAGAACATAATGAACAAATTGTAAACATACATAAAAAGATAATGGATCTGATGGTGATGAATAGCACAATGCAAAAAGCAAAAATATACTAGAAGCACATAACAGCAGAATTGAACAGGCAGAGGAAAGAATCAACGATGTGGAAGACAGTACAGCTGAAGTCAGACAGATAGTAGAACAGATACATGAAAAGATAGAAAAAAATCCAGCAGAGACTTAGGGATTTAAATGACAACATGAAATGCACAAACATATGCATTATAGGCATCCCAGAGGGAGGAGAGAAGGGAAAGGGGACAGAAGAACTGTTGGAGGAAATAATGGCTGAAAATTTCTCAACTCTATTGAGGGACGTGGACAAATATGTCCAGGAAGCACAGCACAACCCAAACAGAATAAATATGAACAGGCCTACTCCAAGACATACACTTGTCAAATTGTAAAATGCTCAAGACAAAGAAAGAATACTGACAGTAGCAAGAGAAAACAGACACATCACATACAAGGGAAGCTTGATAAGATTAAATGCTGATTCATCTGAAACCATGAAGACAAGAAGGCACTGGCATGACATAGGCGCTAAAAGAAAAAAAACTTCCATCCAAGAATTTTCCATCCAGTGAAGCTCGCATTCAAAAATGAAGGGAGAGTTCAAAATATTCACTGATAAACAGAATTAAGATAGTCTGTCTATAAGAAACCTTCCCTTTCAAGAAATAATAAGGGGAGTTCTGCAGGTTGAAAGGAAAAAAGAGGAGAGACATAGAGTTGAAAGAGAGTGTAAGAACAACAAAAAGATAAAAAGAGAAATTAAAAAACATATGAAATATGTTTAAACCTAAAGAGAAAATGGCTAATGTAAGTAATTCACATTAATTACATTGAGTGTTAATGGATTAAACTCTCCATTCAAGAGACACAGATTGGCAAATGGATAAGAAAATATGACCCAATTATATGCTGTCGACAAGAAACCCACGTTAAACCCAGGGATGCAAGGCGACAAAGTGAATGTTTGGAAAACAATTTTACATGAAAACAATAAACAGAAAAGGGTGGGAGTAGCTATAATAATATCAGACAAGAAGACTTTAAATGAAAAACTTTGTAAGAGACAAAGAAGAACACTATATATTAATAAAAGGGGCTATCTGTCAATAAGAAAGAATGATTGTAAATATTTATACATCTTACCAGGGTGCCTCAAAATACATGAGGCCAACATTGAAAAAACTAAGTGGAGAAATAGATGCCTCTACATTTATAGTGGGAGTTGAATAATATATTAGAGGATCGGGACCTAAGAGACATATACAGAACATTACAAACATATACAGAAGGATATGCATTCTTCTCCACTGCACATGGATCATTCTCCAGGATAGACCGCATGCCAGGCCAAAGAACATTTCTCAATGAAAGCAATTTCTCTAACCACAATGGAATGAAACTGTAAATCAGTAAGGGGCAGAGAACCAGATTAGGTACAAAGATAAGGAAGTTAAACAACACACTATTGGACAAACAGTGGGTCAAGGAAGAAATCACAAAAGAAATAAGTAACTACCTTGAGATGAATGAAAATAACAACATAATATATCAAAACATATGGGTTGCAGCAAAAGCAGTAATGAGAGTGAAATTCATAGTGATAAATGCCTATTAAAAAAGAAAGAGCTAAAATCAAAGACCTAACTGCACACCTGGAGGAATTAGAAAAAGAACAGCAAACTAACCCCAAAACAAGTAAAAAGAATTAAATAAGAAAGATTAGAGCAGAGCCATTGAAATTGAAAATAAGAAAGCACTAGAAAAAATAAACGAAACCAAAACCTGGGTCTTCGAGAAGATTAATAAAATTGACAAACCTTTAGCTACTCTACAGAGAAAAAAAGAAAAAGATGCAAATACATAAAATAAGAAACTAGGAAGGTGATATCACCACTTACCACACTGCAATAAAGAGTATCATATGAAGATGTTTTGAAAAATTTTATGTCAACAGATGGATAATGTGGAGGAAATGGAAAAATTCCTAGAAACACAAAAACAGCCTACATTGATGAAAGATAAGATCGATGAACTCATCAAACCAATCTCAAGTAACAAGTTAGAATTAGTCATCAAAACCTTCCCAAATAAGAAGAGCCCAGGACCAGACAGCTTCACAGGTAAATTCTACCAAACATTCTGGAAAGAACTAAGAACAATCCTGCTCAAACTCTTCCAGAAAATAGAAGTGTAGAGAACATTGCTCAACTCATTCAAGGATGCGAACATCACACTAATACTAAAGCCAAAGATGCCACAAGAAAGGAGAACTATACACTAATCTCTCTAATGAATCTAGATGCTAAAATCCTCAACAAAATACTTGCTAATTGTATTCAAAGACACATCAAATGAATTATACACCATGACCTAGTGGGTTTCATCCCTGGTATGCAAGGATGTTTCAACATAAGAAAATCAATCAATGTAATACACCACATAAACAGAGAGAAAGAAGTCACATCATCATCTCTATAGATGCAGAAAAAGCATTCAACAAAATACAGAAATCTTTCCTAATAAAAACACTTCAAAAGTTAGGAACAGAATACAACATTCTCAACATGATAAAGGGTATATATGAAAAACCCACAGCTAACATCTTATTCAATGGTGAAATCCTAAAAGTTTTCCCTCTAAGATCAGAAACAATATAAGGATGCCCAATCTCACTACTTCTATCTACCATTGTGTTAGAAGTTCTTACTTGAGCACTCTGGCAAGAAAAAGATATAAACGGCATCCAATTTTGAAAGAAAGAAGTGAAAATTTAATTATTTGCAGAGGACATGATCCTAAACCTTGATAGCCTTGAGAAATCTATAACAAAGTTTCTAGAGCTAATAAATGAGCTCAGTAAAGTTGCAGGTTATTAGATCAATACTCAAAAATCAGTAGCATTTCTATACACCAATAATGAGAAAACTTAGGAGGAAATCAAGAAAAAAATCCCACTTACAATAGCATCTAAAAGGATTAAATACTAAGAAATAAATTTAACTAAAGATGTAAATGACTTGTACGCAGAGACCTAAGTAAATGGAAGAATATTCCCTGTTCATCAAAAGGAAGACTAAACATCATTAAGATGCCTATCCTACCCAAACTGATTTACAGACTTAATGCAATCCCAATAAAAATTACTAGAGCATTTTTTACTGAATTGGAAGAGCTAACTATGAAATTTATTTGAAGGGCAAGAGTCCCTGAATAGCCAAAGACATATTGAAAAAGAAAAATGAAATTGGAGAAATCACACAATCTGACTTTAAAACATAATACAAAGCTACCGTGGTCAAAACTATATGGTATTGGCACAAAGATAGACATACTGACCAATGGAACTGAATTGAGAGTTCTGATATTGATCCTCACATACACAGTCAACTGATATTTGAAAAGGCCACCAAGTCCACTCAACTGGGAGAGAATGTCCTCTCCAACAAATGGTGCTTAGAGAACTGGATATACATATCCAAAAGAATGAGAGAGGAACACCATCTCATACTCTAGACAAAAATTAACTCAAAATGGATCAAAGATCTAAACATAAGAGCCAACACAATAAAGATCTTGGAAGATAATATGAGAACCATCTACAGGATCTTGATTAGGAAATGGTTTCATGAGCTTTACACCGAAAGCACGAGCAACAAAAGTAAAAACAGATGAATGTGACCTCAAAATTAAAAACTTTTGTACCTCAAAGGATTTTTTCAAGAAAGTGAAAAGGCAGCCTACTTAATGGGAGAAAATATTTGGTAATCATATATCTGATAGGGGCCTAATGTCCATCATATAAAAAGAAATCCTACATCTCAAAAATAAAAAGACAAGCAACCCATTTTAAAAATGGGCAAGTTATTTGAATAGATACTTCTCCACAGAAGAAATACAAATGGCTGAAAAGCACATGAAAAGATGCTCAGTGTCACTAGCTATTAGGGAAATGCAAATCAAAATCAAAATGAGGTCATCTTACATCCATTAGACTGGAGGCTATTAAATAAACAAAGGACTACAAGTGTTGGACTGTCCATGGAACTGGGAGGAGGGTTGGGGGAGTGAGCAGCCAAACTCCGGATTTGCGGGTATGTGGTAGAAACTAAAATGGTGCAAATTTTCTTTTGGCAAATATGGGTTACTAACTTAGGGTGTTGGATGTGGGGTGCATGCAGGACAGGGCACTCCTGGGGCAGGCTTCTAGGGAGTGTGTAAGTGTTCTTGTCAGGTGTGTTATATTAGTGGGTGGAGACCCACATAATGAATGGGAAGTTGTTGGATTCCCATCCTGGAGCATCCTGCTACATTCTCAGATAGAGGGGCAGAAGACTCTCTAGAGGTTAAGCAGTGCCTAATAGGGGAGGACAGGCAGTTTGCCAAGCCCTCAATGTTGTTACAAGTAACTAAAAATCTTGTTTTTCAAGGAGTGAAGCTTGGTGGTTGTCCTGGTTCCCGAGGGGAGAGGGAGGAAGGAATAGAATACATGGAACATGGGGCATTTTTGGGGTGATGGAAGTGTTCTACATGATCTTGCAATCATGGATACAGGCCATGTTAAATTTTCAGCACACATTTTATAAAAGTGTATGGTCCAAAATGTAAACCATAATGTAAATTGACCATGGTTAGTAGCAATGTTTCAATATTTGTACATCATTTGTAACAAATATACCATCCACATATAAAATTTAATTAACAGGGGAAAGGGGAAATGTAGGAAGATGTTGAGTATATGGGAATCCCCTATATTCTGTATATTACTTTTCTGTAACCTAAATCTTCTTTGAAGACAAAATGAGAAAACAAGACACTGGGGGAATTAATGGAAGAAAATATCACTACACATAAAAGACAACAGATTTTACAGTGATGAAAGACATAATGTCAAAATTTTTTATTTTTAATTTTATTATATTTTTATTATTCCAATTTTAAAATTTTTGTATTTTATTTGTATTTTTAAAACTATCATTATTATTTCATTTTTTAAGAATTATATTTGGATATTCTGTTGGCTTCATTTTTGAAGAAGTTTTAGATCACTGAAGGGTTACAACTGTGGCAAGGGAGGATCACTGGTGTGGGGTGTCAGTGATGGAGGATGCATGGAAGGAGGTTCACCTGGGGCACACCTATAAGGCATATAAATGTGTTCAAGTGTTCATGGGGCATTGTCATTGTGGGTGGAGAGTCATACAATAACTAAAAAAATATTGAATTCCCACCCTGGGGAGCTCTGCCACATTCTCTAACAAGATAGCAAGAATCCCAAGTATAGGGGCAGCGACTAGTGAAATAGGATGGACCATTGATGAGCCCTTGATATTGATGACTGTACTTAGGAAACTTTACTTTTGAAATTGAAACTTAGCCTAGTATTAGAGGGTGCCTAAGAGTTACCTCCTGAGAGCCTCCTTGTTGCTCACATGTGGCCTCTCTTTAAGCCAAACTCAGCATATAAATACATTACCTTCCCCACGGTGTGAGACATGGTTGTCGGTGATGAGCCTACCTGGCACCAAGGGATTACTACGAAGAACCAACTAGCAATGCAACTGGAAAAAGACCTTGACCAAAAGGGTAGAAGGATAAACACAAATTAGTTTAAATGGCTAAGAGACTTCAAAGTGAGTCTGGAGGTCATTCCAGAGGTTACGCTTATGCATGTCTCAGCAGGATCTCATTGACTGCCAAAATAAATATTGCCTCAAATAGCAGGGTGCCTGAGGGCCCTGGAGACATCCAGACACCATAGGCAGGGCAAACATCTTTGGAGTTTGGTGCCCTGCCAGTGGGCCCTACTTGGGAATTTATGCTCTTCAGTGTGACAGAGTTGGACTCGGTTGTGGTTTCCCCACACATGGTTCTTCTGACGCTTCTATTTGATCCTATAGCTAGTACTTAAGTTGATAGGTGTGTGTCCAAGAGACTTAAATATGTGGGCTGTCCATGTGCCAGCTAGGCCCTGAATCTCAACAGAGTTGCAACACTTAATCTCCAGTTCATTGGCCTCACCCAGGACAACTCACAAGGAGATGATGATGGACAATTACCATACCAAGGAACCAAGAGAATCTGCAACTGCAATCAATATAGTGCCATCCAACTGCCCCATGGGATCTAAAACCCCTCTCAGTTAGAGGTGGAGTGGGTATCACCACTCCAGAATCCTCAGGGTTGGGGAATGAATGGTGGACTAGAGAAGACTTAGTGGTATTCTACTATAGACTTATTGTGATTCTAGAAATGGCAGAACTTTTATCATTGATGTGGAGGAAGTGGCCACTGGAGGTTCTAAGGGCAGGGAGAGGGTGAAAACAGGTGTAATATGGGGCCATTTTCAGAACTTGGGAATTGTCCTGAATGACACCACAATGACAAATACAGGCCATTATATATCTTGTCATAACTTACAAATTTCTGCAGAAGAGAGTGTAAACTACAATGGAAACTATAATCCATGCTTAGTGGCAATGCTCCAAAATGTGTTCATCAATTGTAACAAATGTACCACACTAATGAAGGATGTTGTTAATGTGGGAAAATGTGGGAGGGGTAGGGAGCAGGGCATATGGGGATCTCCAATATTTTTTATGTAACATTTATGTAATCTAAATATCTTTAAAAATTAAAAATTTAAAAGTATATTTTAAAAAAGATTCTGTAATGGACTTGAATAATAAGAGCACATCTCTGTGACTAAACTGAGAGCCACTGAGTGTACACTTAGATGGATTGTACAATGCATGGGACCATATAATACAGTGAATAATGGACTATGGTTAATGGTAAAAATATGAGATCATTCTCTTATGAACTATAATAAATATATAATACTAATATATGGTATTAATAATAGGAAAGTTTGTGGGAAAATAAACCAAATATATACTATGGACTATGGATAATAGTACTATTATGATGATGTTTTTTCATCATTTGTAACAAATGTGTCACAACAATATAAGGTGTTGGTGATGGGGCAGTGTATGGGAATCTTGTGTGGTATGCATGATTGTTTTAACTCACAACATCTCAAATTTTTAAAAAGTGAATGTTTAAAAAATAGAGATGATGGGTGTACACAAATGTTCACAGCAGCACTTTTCAGGATAGCAAAAAAGTAGAAATAACCCAAATATCCATCAAAATAAATGGGTGAAAAAAAATTCTATCCTGTTCAAACTCTTCCAAAAAATTGAATAGGGGGGAACACTCCCTAACTCATTCTATCAGGCCAAAGCATACATTCATATTCCACATGGTTACACTTCATATATTAGATGTTAATATTACATGTCATTTTTTTTACTGTGCATACATTTATATTCCTGTGCATACATTTATACCAAAATAAAACTACAAATGTATGCATTTACTGTGTATACATTTATACCAAAATAAAACTGCAAATCAGTACACCTTGTGAATATAACTGAAAAATCCTCACAATACTAGCAAACCAAATCCAACAGCACATAAAAAGAATTACACTTTGTAGTAAAATCTGATTCATCATGAGTATGTGAGGGTAGTTTAACATAAAGTAATCAATCAATGTAATATAACACATTAAAACAACAAAGGAAAAAAACAGGATCATCTCAATTGATGCAAAAAAGGCATTTGACAAAATCCAGCACCCCTTCTTGATAAAAACGCATAGTAAACAAGGAATAGACGGAGACTTCCTCGACATGTTAAAAGACATCTATGAAAAACCCAAAGTTAACACCATATTCTATAGTGAAAGAATAAAAGCTTTCTCTCTAAGATCAGGAACAAGACAATGATGCACACTGCCACCACTATTATTCAACACTGTTCTGGAAGTTAAGCCAGAGAAATTACCCAAGAAAAATAAAGGCATCGAAATTGGAAAGGAAAAAAATAACACTTTCCTTATTTGAAGATGACCTAATCCAATATACAGAAAATCCTGAAAAATCCACAAAAAAAGCTACTGGAACTAAAAAATGAATTCAGCTAAGTGGCAGGGTACAAGATCAACACTCAAAATTCAGTAGTGTTTCTATATACTAGTAATTCATAATCAGAAGCAGAAACCAAGAAAAACTCCATTCACAATAGCAACTAAATGCACCTAATACCCAGGAACAAATTGAACAAAAAATGTAAAAGACTTCTCCACAGAAAATTACAAAACATTGCTAAAAGAATCAAGAGAGACTTACATAAATGGAAGGACATTCGTGTTCAAGGATTAGAAGATTACATATTGTGCTTTGATTTGTATGTCCCTAATGGCTAAGGTTGCTGAGCATCTTTTCATGTGCTATCTGGGTATTTGTGTATCTTCCTTGGAAAAATATTCATGTCTTTTGCCCATTTTTTCCTGGGCTCATGGGTCTTTTTACTGTTGAATTGCGGAATTTTGTTATATATTCTGGATATTAAACCTTTACTCAGTATGTGGTTTCCAAATATTTTCTCCCATTGTGTAAGTTGTCTTTTCCTTTCAGGTTAAAATCCTTTAAGGAGCAAAAGTTTTAAAGCTTGAGGAGGTCCCATTTATCTTTTTTTTTTTTAATTAAATTTTTGCTTGTGCTTTGAGTACAGAAGTGAATAAACCATTGCCTAACAAAAGATCCTGAAGTTGCTTCCCTGTGTTTTCTTCTGAGAGCTACATGATTCTTGTTCTTATATTTAGGTCTTTGTTCCATTTTGATTTGTTTGCTGTATATGGTGAGAAGTAGGGAACCACCTTCATTCATTTGTACATGGACATCGAGTTTACCCATGACCATTTTTGGAGAAATTATTATATCCCCACAGAGTGAATCATCAGTTGGTCATAACTGTGAGGGTTGACATCTGAAATCTCAATTCAATTACAGTGGTCAGAATGTCTCTTCTTATGACAGTACCATGCTGTTTTGATTACTAAGGCTGTGTAATTATCTTTAAGATTGGGAAGTACAAGTCAAGCAACTTCATTTTTCTTTCTCAAGATGGTTTTGACTATTGAGAAACCTTACCATTCCATAAAAATTTGATGATTGGCTTTTGCATTTCACCAAAGAAAGGTGTTGGAATTTTTATTGGGATTGCATTGAATCTATAAATCACTTTAGGCAAAGTATTTAAAAATGTTCCAGGGTTGAATTTGATGTCCCATCAAGAGCTAGCTACTTTTCCTTAATGTAGGAATTATTAAGTGGAATTTTATTTCTATTAGCAAAGCCTACATATTTATCAAAACACAAAAGGACAAGTATTAAAACAATATTGGTTATTTCTCAAATTGATCTAACTTAAATGTGTGAAAATTTTCTGGATAAATTCAGTTGCTCAGAAAATCTAGAGAGATAAAAATGATAACAAAATATTATCATGCCTGGGGGAATGGATGTGGCTCAACTGGTTGGGCGTCCATCTCCCATATGGAGGGACCTGGGTTCAATCCTCGGGACCTCCTGGTAAAATTTTTTAAAAAAAAGTAAAAAAATATTATCATGCCTAACTGCAAGTGCTATGAATAAAAATCAACTCTGACTTTCTTTCAAATTTATCCCAATGTGAACAAAACTCATTATTAAAGGACCAAATATTATAATACTAAGGATATGATGGATATAAAATGGTATATATATCATGTAATATACATTTATTTACATTACATACACAAAAAATCTGGATTCAGCATTTTGTCATTGATTTGGGACAGGTTTTTTGTGTACGTTCAAGTAAAGACAGGATTCAAAGAAATCTTTATTTCTAGCTAGAGACTTTTCATTTATTTCTGCCTTACAAAGCTGAGCAAAGTACTCAAGTCTTGAAATCTCACTTGAGTCTAAAATCTCTAAGTTACAAAAATAAAGAATGAATAAAATGACATACTATTTTTATTAGGCTTTGCTGAAGAAATCTCACAAATATTAGCAAGTTCTTATCAAGTTAATCCTACGAGCAACATCAGTTTTAGATACATCCATGGTCTTCTTCATCACTTTACAGAAAATAAAATGGAAGTAGGGAGCTGATATATTCTCTTACAAAGGCTTTTAGAAACAACAATTACCATTTGACCCCTCAAACCCACTTCTAGGTATAAACACAAAAATTTTGAAAGCAAGGACTTCAAGAGATATTTGTACACTGATGTTCATAGCAACATTATTCACAAATGCCAAAAGCAATACAAGTGTTCAACAATGTATGAATGGGTAAATAACATGTAGTAATTTCTTCTTTACAAGGGAAATAAGAAAATACTTAGACATGAATGAAAACCAAGACACAACATACCATAATTTACGGGATACAGCAAATGCGATACTCTGACGGAAATTTATAGCTGTGAATGCCTATAGTAAAAAGGAGGAAAGATACCAAATTAAGAACCTCGCTTGCCATGCTCAACTAGAAAAAGAGCAACGTATACCCAAAGTTATCAGAATGAAGGAAGATTAGAGAAGAGATAAATAAAATAGGTTTGAAAAACAATTGAGAATAAACACAACAGAGTTGGTTATTTTTAAAAACCATCAATAAAATTAAGAAGACTACCTAGACTCACAAAGGAAAAAAGAAAAGACACAACTAAAATCAGAAATGAAAATGTTGCTGTCACTACTGCTCTTACAGAAATAAAAAGGAATATAAGCAAATCTATGAACAATTGTACACCACAAATTAGGGAAGGGGAAGGGGTGGGTGCTGTCAGTAATGTTGACCATGGTTCTGCCAAGAACTCCGCAGGAACCCAGGGGACTAAAGGGACCCCTCCCCCCAACACACAGTAGTAGCCTGGGCGCCCGGTTAAGAGTTCCTGTCTGGTCAGCTCCCTGAGATGTCCTGGAGAAGTCGCGCCTTCTGAGCCAGGCCTCGCTGGCATCTGACCGGATCCCCGCCCCTCCCCGGCGTGGGCGATCCCCTCAGCAGCCTCCAGCTCCGCGGCTGCCAGACAGAGCCGCGGGCCGCCCAGCCCCGGGCCAAGGAGAGCGGCTCGCCGGCCAAGGAGCCCGGCGGGGACCGGCGGCCGCAGTAGGACGGTGCCAGGGCGCTCCAGGGCTACCGGAAGGTCAAGGGAGGGGCGCGGGGAGCAGGATCTTCCCCTGCAGGCGGGCGGCGAGTCCCCGGGACAGGGGGAGGGGGGTAGAGGGGGAAGGGAAGAGGGGGAGGGGGAGGGGGAGAGGGAGAGGGAAGGGAGGGGTAGAGGGAGGGGAGGGGAGAGGGAGGAGAGGGGAGGGTCCAGGAGCGGCCCCGGGCGCTGACTCTCGTTCTCCCCGGCAGGCCACCAGCGCCTGAGCGCACCTTGAGTCTAAAAAAATCTCACTTGAGTCTAAATCTGAGCTCTGAGCTCACCCCTCCACCCCGTCGCCCCGCCGCCGCTTCCTAGGAAACACCCGAAAGCACCTACCGCGACCACCGAGCCGTAGGACTTCAGCCCCAAGAGCCTGCGGGAGGCGCCTGGGGACCAGCTGGACCGCTCCCGCGCCTGGCACCGGGGCCAGGAACACTGGGGAGCGCCGGCGCACGGGGAGTGCCGCCCCACCGCCCAGCGCAGGACTAGAACCCCTCCGCTCCCCGCCTGTTGAGGCTGCTCCCTTCGCGCAGCCCTCAGAGATGGAGGCACCGTAGTCCTGGGACCCTTGCCCCTTATTCCCTCCGAGCTCTGAACCCTGTACAGACCCTCTTTGACAAGTGCACGGTTGTAAACTTTTTTCAAATATAAAAACACAGTTCCATAAAGTCTTGGGTGAAACTTTTCCACAGGCGTAGGTTGTGGTATTGGGGAATTTGATTTACAGCTTTTCCGGAGGCGATCTCTTGTTTTCTGAACCTGAGAAGAGTTTATTGGGGGGAAAAAAGCAAGTTTTAATATTGTTTTCCCAAAGGTGATATGCATTTTAATAGATTTGTATTTTTTTAAAATCTGTGCTCTTTAGATATTTAAAAAAGAAAAAAAGAACAAAAAATGAATAACATGTAGTATATACATACAATGGAACATTTTCAGATGGAAAAAGAAGTGGAATTCTGATACATACAATAACTGGGTGAACCTTAAAGACATAAAGTTGAGTGAAATAAACCAGCCGCACAAGTGCATATATTGTGTAATCTCACCTTTATTAAATAATTAAGTTAAACTCATGGAGTCAGCATGTAGAATATTGGTCACCAGGGGATGGGATGAGCTAGAGAATGAGGGGTTAATGCTTCAAATGTACAGAATTTCTGATTGGTTTGATCTTAGATTTTGGTAATGGATGTGATGATGGTAGTACAACATGAACATAATTAACAGCGCTTAATTGTATATGTCAGTATTGCTAAAAAGGGGAAATTCTAGGTTGTATATATGTTAGTAGAATTAAAATAAAATAAACAAGCAAGCATAGGACTGCACCATGCAAATGGTGAAACTTCTGTAGTCGATGACCTTTCATGAACTGTAAAAAACATGCCAAACTAAAGCAAGTTGTTAATAATAGGGTGGTATATGCTAACCCTGTATTTTGTTCATGACTTTTCTGTAAACCTACAACTTCTCTAATTAAAAAGCAAAATAAAGGAAGGATAAACAAACAACAAAAAATAATGAATATTTAGATTACCCTACCAGACAAAGAACCATATCCAAGAGAGTTTTATTTTGAGGGCAAAGGGAATATGGAATGACCACTGGAAAAAAAAAAAGTATTTATAAATACCAATATGACCTTGTGTCTAGCTGCAGAGATGATACATGTATTGTTATGAATATTTCTTATTTTGTCATAAATATGTTTGCATGTATATACAAGTGGCTGCAGTTGTCTGTTTTGTGACACTTCCAACTATTTTTGAAAAAACTCTTCATTGTCATGTGCTATTTCTTTTGTTTTCTTTTTTTTATTTTGTACATTTAATAATTGAATATATAAACATTAAAAACTAAAAAGTAAACATGAATAAATACATACATATCTCAATTAAATATACTGGATACATATAAAAAATTTTTAATCAAACAATATGTTACACAATATATTTGGCTCATAGTCACACAATCATACAGTATTTGTCCTTTCCTGTCTGACTTGCTTCGCTCAGCATGATGTCCTCCAGGTTCATCCATGTTGTCATATGCTTTACGACTTCATTTCTTCTTATAGCTGCATAATATTCCATCGTGTAAATAGACCATTTTGTTTATCCATTCGTCTGTTGATGGACACCTGGGTTGTTTCAAACTTTTGGCACTCGTGAGTAATGTTGCTATGAACATCAGTGTGCAGATGTCTGGTTTGTGTCACTGCTCTCAGTTCTTCAGGGTATATACCCAGAAGTGGTATTGCCAGGTCACGTGGCAAGTCTATGTTCAACTTCTTTAGGAACTGCCAAACAGTCCTCCACAGTGGCTGTACCATTCTGCATTCCCACCAAGAGTGAATAAGTGTTCCTATCTCTCCACATCCTCTCCAACACTTGTAGTTCTCTGTCTTTTTAGTAGTGGCCATTCTGATAGGTGTGACATGATATCTCAGTGCAGTTTTCATTTGCATTTCCCTAATGATTAGTGATGTTAAGCATTTCTTCATGTGTGTTTTTGCCATTTGTATTTCTTCTTGGGACAAATGTCTAATTATTTTGCCCATTTTTTAAATGGGTCATTTGTCTTTTTACTGTTGATTTGTAACATCTCTTTATATATCCTGGATATTAAACCCTTATCGGATATGTGATTTCCAAATATTTTTTCCCATTGAATTGGCTGCCTTTTCACTCTTTTGACAAATTCCTGTGATGTGCAAAAGTGTTTAATTTTGAGGAACTCCCATTTATCTATCTTTTGTTGTTGT
The DNA here is from genome assembly GCA_029593785.1 of Cabassous unicinctus. Classification (NCBI taxonomy): domain Eukaryota; kingdom Metazoa; phylum Chordata; class Mammalia; order Cingulata; family Chlamyphoridae; genus Cabassous; species Cabassous unicinctus. The sequence continues at coordinate 15,600 of JAQZBX010061105.1, forward strand.
TGCACGTGCTTTGGGTGTAAGGTCCAAGAAACCACCACCTACTACAAGGTCTTGAATATGTTTCCCTATATTTTCTTCTAGTAGTTTTATGGTCCTGGTTTTTATATTTAGAATTTTGATCAATTTTGAGTTGATTCTTGTATAGGGGTGAGATAGTGGTCCTCTTTCATTATTTTGATTGTAGGTATCCAGTTCTCCTAACACCATTTCTTGAAGAGACTGTTTTATCCTGTTAACATGGACTTGGTAGGTTTGTCAAAAACCAGTTGACTGTATAGATAAGGGTTTATTTCTGGGTTCTCAATTCTATTCCATTGATCGATGTGTCTATCTTTATGCCAGTACCATGCTGTTTTGACCACTGTACCTTTGTAATATATTTCAAGATCAGGAAGTGAAATTCCTCCCACATCGCTCTTCTTTTTTATAATGTTTTTGGCTATTCGGGTGTACTTACCCTTCCAAATGAATTTGATAATTGCCTTCTTTAATTCTGTAAAGTAAGCTGTTGGGATTTTGATTGGTATTCCCTTGAATCTATAAATCAGTTTAGGTAAGACTCACATCTTCACAATATTTATTCTTCCAATCCATGAACATGGAATATCTTTCCATTTGTTTAGGTCTTTTAAAATTTCTTTTAGCATTATTTTGTAGTTTTCTGCATATAGGTCCTGTACTTCTTTGGTTAAATTAATTTCTAGGTATTTGAGTCTTTTTGTTGCTATTGAAAATAGAATTTTCCCCCTGATTTCCTCCTCAGATTGTTCAGTACTAGTTTACAAAAACATTACTGATTTTTGCCTGTTTATCTTTTATCTTGCCACTTTACTGAACACATTTATTAGCTTAAGTAGCTTTGTAGTGGATATGTCAGGATTTTCTAAGTACAGGATCATGTCATCCACAAACAGTGAGAGTTTTACTTCCTGTTTTCCTATTTGGATGCCTGTAATTTTTTTTTCTTTTGTCTAATTGCCCTAGTTAGAACTTCTAGTACAATATTGTATAACAATGGTGACAGTGGACATCCTTGTCTTGTTCCCGATCTTAGAGGGAAAGCTTTCAACCTTTCCATATTGAGAATGATGTTGGCTGTGAGTTTTTCATGTACGCCTTTTATCATATTGAGGAATTTTCCTTCTATTCTTATCTTTTGAAGTGTTTTTATAAAAAAAGTATGCTGGATTTTGTTGAATGCCTTTTCTGCATCAATTAAGATGATCAAGTGGTTTTTTCTCTTCAATTTGTTAATGTGGTGTATTACATTGATTGGTTTTCTTATGTTGAACCAACCTTGCATACCAGGAATAAATCCCACTTTGTCATGATGTATAAGTCTTTTGATATGCTGTTGGATTCGATTTGCAAGTATTTTGTTGAGAATTTTGCATCTATGTTCATTAGAGAGATTGGTCTGTAATTTTCTTTTCTTATAGTATCTTTATCTGTCTTTGGTATTAGGGCGATGTTGGCTTCATAAAATGTATTGAGTAATTTTCCCTCCTCTTCAATTTTTTGGAATAGTTTAAACAGGATCATTGTTAATTCTCTTCTAAATGCTTGGT